>JAQQSW010012798.1:0-12454 GCA_028646575.1 Pseudocheirus occidentalis
GTCTGTCTGTATGTGTGTATATATGTATATGTGTACATATGTGTGTATATATTATAACAGAATAGTGAATATACTATATTATAATATAACATAATTGTGATTACATGACATGATATGATACAGTTAGCATAATCTACATTATAATATATTATGTAATACAACAACATTATAATATAGCATGATGTGACATGGCATAATATAATGCAACTCAGCATAATAAATTGGATATTGTACAATATAATTAATATCATACAATATAACACAATAAACCTATGATTTGACAATATAATTAATATGCTACGAATATCCAAAAGAGAAATAGACTACCTCAAGAGGTGATAGGTTGACATCCTTGGAGGTCTCTGAAAAGAAGTTAAAGACCACATCACAGGTGTATTATGGGGGATGGGAGGTCTTGGATGTTTGGCCTGGACTAAATGGCTTCTGAGGGCTTCAAATTTTCACATGTGATGCGGTGGTGGAGGGTCAGAGAATCATGGCTCTAAAGGGGAAGAGAACTCAAAGGTCAGCGCCTTCATTTTGAGGAAACTGGGGCCTGGAGAAGGGAAGTGATTGGTTATACCATACTATACTATACCGTACCATACCATACCATACCACACCATACCATACCATACTATGCCATACTATACTATACTATACTATAGCAGGTCCACCCAAGGGCCACCCTCAGGTGTGTGCAGAAACGTGGGTGAGAGAAAAAATAATCAGGGGAAAGTTCAGGAAAGTACCATGAACTCAATTTAGTGATTATAAAAGTTTACTGTTATGCTATTCAGCAGGCAGGAGGGCTTAGGAAGCCTGCAAAAGTGCAGGAATTAGAAATACAGATTATATAGCCAAAATAACATAAATCAGATATCAATTATGCTAACTAGGTGAATAAGAGTGGTTTTAGGGAGGAGTTAAGGAGTGGTCAGTGCTTAAAGGGACATACACTTTTCATATCTACTGAGCAGGCATATTACCCATAATTCAATGGTAAAAAAGTGCAGGGGGGCTATCAAAAGGTGTGGTTTTTGCCTTGAAATGTCACCTAAGTCAACTAGCGGTCAGTTCTGACTGAGAGGTGCCCAGTCTGTTCCCCATCAATGTCCTGTTTGACAAGATGAATGTTGGAAGCTAGACTAACTGGGGATCCAGGATGTGCCTAATTGGAGAGGAGTTAGCTTACTGATAGTGCACTGAAGGATTCATAGGTGCGACTGACCACTAAAACAAAAGAGCTACACATTTCTCCAATTGTTTATACATGGTTGGGTGAAAGATTCATAGGAATGACTTGTTATCATAACAAGCAGGGATAATTGCAGGTAGGCAGAGTGCTGGCTTAGGGAAGAGGTAGAGTGGATGGTTTTATGGCTGGGGGAGGTGTAACTTTCCAACTGAAGTTGCGGCTGGGTGTTACAAACCTAGGCACCCCAACACCCATCAACAGGGCCAGTAATCTAATGGGAGACTTGTCCTCCTAAAGTTTGGGGGGCAAAAGCCCGGTTGGAGTGAAGATCTCAGACAAGTCTTTTAAAGTGTATATCCCAGGGTGCCAGCCTTTTCAGGCCGCAGACACCTAGGGGAACACATCAAAATCTCTATCTGAGTCTTGACCTCCGTTTCTGAGGCTCAGCTCACTCTACTCTACTCTACTATGCCATGCCATGCCGTACTATGCTATATTATATACTATACTGTGTGTACATATATGTATATATAGAATATATAGAACACTACATGTATTATATATGTATACACATATATATAGTACATATGCTACATATATACTATATATAGTATACTGTATGTGTGTGTGTATATACTTGGTCATGTTATACTATACTTGATATACTCTACTATATTGCATTCTGTTGCATTTTATTGTTATTATGTTGCACAATCCTGTTATATTGTATTGCATTACGCTGTTATATTATGTTACATTGTATTACACTGTATCATTGTTTTGTCTCCATTTGGATCTCTCTATTGGATCTCCATCCAATCTCAACAATCATCAAGATCAAATCTCACAGCTAGGCACTAGGTGGCGCCGCAGAGTACAGGGCTTGGAGTCAATAAGACACACCTCACTGGTTTCAAATCCAGCTTCAGATACTGGCTGTGTGACCCTGGGCAAGTCACTTTAACCCTGTTTGCCTCAGTTTCCTCATCTGTAAAATGAGAAGGAAATGGCAAACCAGTCCAGTATCTTTGCCAAGAAAACCCCAAATGGGATCACAGAGAGTCAATACTTCTGAAAAGCACCTGAACAACGGCTCATCTCCTCTGATTGGAGGACCAGAGCCATGAGCTCCTAAGCCTCCGGGTTTATTGACTGACATGTCACATGATATGCTGGGATATTACAAAAGAAATTTAGGGGAGAAGGCATTAGCTTCTGAGTGGATCAAGAAAGGTTTCACAAAGAAGCTGTTTTGAAGTCAACCAAGGGTTCCAGGAGGCAGCAGAAAGGAGTGAGAACGTTCTAGGCACGAAGCTGAGAGAGGGCCTATTAGTTATGAAACAATAGGAAGGCCATTTTGGCCGAACCCTAAAGCCCACGAAGGGACATAAATAAAGACATCCCTTCTCCTCTGTGAATCTTAGCTTCCTTATATATAAAATGCAGGCGCTTTAAGGCTCCTAAGTGCCATGGAATTGCCAGAAGTCATCCATCCATCCTGTTTCCATAGGAACACATCTAGATTATGGGAAGACTTTGATCTTGCCAACTCAGCCTTAGCCTTTCCTCACCTGGTCATCTTTCCGAGTCTGCCTCAGTTGTGCCAGCAGAGGGCGCTCCAACATAGAACAGGTGGGGACGCAAAACCTGTTGTTCTACTTCTGGACTGAGTCTCTGGAAATTGTAAAGAGACCTTGACGAATCCTGGCTTGAAGTACCTGGATTGAGCCAAAGCTCGGATGCCGGGTGAAATGCTGCAAACTTTTCCCCCTCTGACAGAGCTGTGTTGGTCTCACATCACAGATGCCGGTCTTCTTGGTTCTCTGGGCTGCGGAAATAGCTTAGAATGCTGCTAAATCTGAAAAATAGCTTGAAAAGACAGAGCAGTGTTCAGGGACCATCTGAGCTCCAGGCCTGGCTTTACAAAGCTGTGGTTTTGACCCTCTCTCCTATCGGGATTTCTCTATTCCACTTCTGTGGGATACTGAACCCTTGGCAGAGCTGGGTCTTTGGCTTCTCCAGCTCTAAGCCCCCCCCCCCAAGGCATGCTGGGAGATAGGCTCCTCTTCTTCCCCTCCTCCACCCTTGTTATAGTCCCTGCTAACTCTCTGAGTGATGCTGGTCAGGGCCCTTCTTGTCTAGGTCTCAGCTTTCCCAACTAGAAAATAAAGAGGCTACCTTGGTGATTTCAAGGCTCTATTTGAGTTCTGAAATACCAGAGATTTGGGGGGAACCTTTTTAACAGAGTCTCTTAGGATGTCAGAACCAGAAAGGACTTTCCACCATAGAATGTAAGAGCTGATAGGGGTCTTAGAACAGAGCCAATCAAACCTGAGAGGCCCTTGGAACTTAGATCACAGAATGGCAGAGTTAGAGAGGCGAGGCATTACATTGAGAAGGCTGGACATCAGAGCAGGGAGGGCCCTTGGAACAGGGGTTCTAGGCCTGCTCTGTGTCCTGGACCCCTTGGGCAGTCATTCTGGTGAAGCCTATAGAACTCTCCTCAGAGGAATGTTTTTAAATAAATTTTAAATAAAATAAAAGACATAGGGTTATAAAGGAAACTAATTACAATAGAGTGAAATATAGATATATTTTCTCATCCAAATTCACAGGTCCCCTAAAATCTACAAACTGACCCCTTGGGGATTCTATAGATCCCAGGTTAAAATCCCTTGCCTTAGGACACAGAAGAGGAGGACCCTTAGAACACAGAATGTCAGAGCTAGTAGGAACTTTGGGACACATGTCAGAGCTGGGAGGGCTCTTAGAACATAGAAAGTCCCTTACAATAATTGCTATCAGACCTGGGAGGCATTTAGAGCATAAACCAAGGAGCACTGTCTCACACTGTCTTGTGCCAGTACCTACTGGCCTTGGCTGTTTACCTTTTGCTGCCCTGGTATTGCCTTGAAGCCCTTATGTCTGGTACTGCACTGAGATGAGGTGAGCATAGTTGGCATAGGGGATGGAGGTCATAGGTGGTGCTGAGTTGGGGTCCTAATGCTGGTGTCTGGCATGTGCTTGAGGCTGGTGGGGTATTTCTGGGTTCTTCTGGGGCTACATTGAAGCACATAGTAATCTGGCCTCTGAAGGAGATCTGTTTGCCCACCCCTATGTTAGCACATGTTAGGTGTCCTGGTGTCAGCTCCTGCTCCACTGCATGGGGGAGCTCATGGGGGCTCAGGATCTCCCACTGGTTTGCTGAACTGGGGCTTGCTGCTGGCTTTCTGGGATGCTTCCTAGATTGTGTTCCCCTGTCTCCTCAGTGAGCTGGACCTTTCTTGCCAATCCTCCTAGTTTCTTGGGCTAAAAGATAGCTTCACCCTGACATTTTGCTGATTTTGCTGTTCCATGGTTTGTTCTGGGGTGTTCTTTTATGGTTGTTTGGAGATGAATGTGGGAGAGTTACAGAAATATACTGATTATTCCACCATCCCAGAATTGAAGGGATTGTAGAGGATAGCCCATTAGAACTGAAAGGGGCCTTAGAGATGATCCAGTCCAACCCCTTCATTTTACAAAGGAGTAAACTTCTTAGTGGGGAAGAGACTTGTCCAAGGTACGCAGGCAGTAATAGAGCTGGGATTCAATGAGTTATTGGGCTGATCCCAAGCCAGAGTGACTTGTCCAGGTCATGGCACAAGCAAGCCAGAACCAGAACCAGAAAGGAGGCATCCACATCCTTGGTTGGGATCTTAGGGAGACAGATCCATTTTTAAATTGCAGATAGGGCTGCTGTTAGGAAGGAAGGAATGATTTGTTTATTTTCTTGTTTATTTATTAAGGGCTTGCTATGTGCAAGCAAAGCACTGGAGATAAAAACCAGAAAGTCAGCCAGTCCTTTCTCTCAAGGAGTTCACATTCCTAAGGGGGAGATAACATATGTGGAGGGTTTCAGCGGCAAATCTGAGGAAAAGGTTCCTTGGTCCTTAGGGTACAGCAGCAAGTCAGATGGGGATGCCTCATCTAGAATGCCAGTTCCTTTAATGAAATGACATCAATTCCTAATGTTGAAGCGTCTGAGAATGCTGAGGCTCTGGTGAAGAGAGTTCTCTTTTCTGGGTCTTTGGTAGCTGTGAGTGGTGGAGGATGGCTGAGTGCCCAGGGCTGGAAGCCTGACTCTGCCCAGGGCTCTGATCCTGAGCTGTCTCCATCAGGGTCTCAGGGAAGATGGTGGCCCAAGGGGTGGGTGTTTGACTTGCTTTGAACAGGCTGCCTCTTGTCTCTCCCTCAGGAGGCTTTACTGCTTCAGCCATGTTGGCTTTTCTGCCCAGTGAGTGGCAATTGGTTGGCATTTGGTGGGAATAGCTGATCCATTTTCCATAGGAACTGCCTTCAGAAGAGGCTATGAGGGTTGGGCTGGGAGCAGGACAAGTGAGGGTACAGTGTGCTGCTGCTCCTCCTAGACCTTCTGGGCTTGTCTGCCTATGGGTAGCAGTTGGTGAGTCGTTGTAACTGGTGATACTGAGGAAGGGGAATCTCTTCTCCAGGATGATTCTCCCCTCAGGGATGGCTACAAGAGCCAGGCTGGAAGCAGGTCTGGTGAATGGGAGCCATTGCTATTCCTAAGGCTCTTGGACCCAGCGTCTTGGACTGTCACGATTAGGATCTGAAGGGAGTTGGAGGTGGAGGTGATAGTGGAGGCCTGATTTGCCTGGCACACACTGGCTTCTGTCTCGCCTTTAGGGGAACCCTCGTTGCTTCATTATTCAACAAAATTTGTTGTTATTATTGTTGACTCTTCATGACCCTATTTGGGGTTTTCTTGGCAAAGACACTGGACTGGGTTGCCTTTTCCTTCTCCAGATCATTTTACAGATGCGGAAACTGAGGCAAACAGGATTAAGTGACTTGCCCAGGGTCACACAGCTATTAAGTGTCCTGAGGTTGTATTTGAACTTGGGTCTTCCTGACTGCAGGCCCCGCTCTCTATCCACTGTACCACCTAGGTGCCTAGTTTACAAAATGCTTTTTTTTTTAAATTTATTTATTTATTTTGCTTTTTTTATGGAGGGAAGAGGGCAGGGCAATTGGGGTTAAGTGACTTGCCCAAGGTCACATGGCTATTAAGTGTTAAGTGTCTGAGGCCTGATTTGAACTCAAGTCCTCCTGACTCCAAGGCTGGTGCTCTATATACTGCCCCACCTAGCCGCCCCTTACAAAATGCTTTTTGAAAAAAATTATTCACAAAGCACCCTCCTTCCCATTATTTTATATGACAGTCACAGAAGTCCTGTCAAGGAAACAGCTGAGGTTGCTTTCCCCACTTTACAGAGGAGGCAACAGGTCCCAAGGTCACATAACTCTCAGGTGGCTCCATGTCCCCTTCCAGATCCCTTAATCTCCGAACCCCCTGCTCAGTGGTAGGTGATGAAGGCCTAGTGTCTGCAACCAGTATTTTGAATGGTTGGACTTGGGCCTGGGAAACTTTTCGGATCTGTACAGTACATTACCCTGGCTGAGGTAAATGGGCGGCAGACATCTAGTGTTCTTGCCAAGTCATTGCTGAAGGGATGTGATTTCTCAGGCCCAGAGGACAGAGCCAGGCCCTGCTAATCCCCCTAGTTGGTACAGGGTGAGGACGAGGACAGAGAAGGTGAACCTGGGTCACTGACGGGAGAAGGAAGATGGAACAAGGAACTTATCACTCTGTCTCCCCTGATTGACTCTTCAACAGACTTTTTGGCTGGGAAAGGAGGCCTTTGTCTCTTTCCAAAGCCCCCAACCCTTGCCCCAGCCTTCAGTATCCCATGTTTTAGGAACTCATAGACAGACCACTAGGCCAAGGGAAACTGGGCTAAAATGGGGTGTGACAGGAACCCTTAGGGAGCTGGAAAAAGGAAGGCTTGGCCTGGGCCCTTACTTTAATTGGGCATTGTAGGATTGGGTCCAGCAGAGGGGGGAGGCCTAGGGAAGACAGTCCTTCTTAGGTCTCAAATCAAACCAGAAAGAGGAGCCCAGGAGGGGAAATATGGATAATTTCACAAAAGGGGAAAGGTCAGATGGACAACTGTTGTGATGATGCAAGGGCCTCTGAGCTTTCACATTCCGGGTTTTAAGGTGGCTCCCAACTCTGACATTCTCTGTCCTACCTTCCTGTGTCTTGCATTCTGTGTTCTAAAACCACAGAATTCTAAGGGGCCTTAGCACCAAATCCAGATTCCCCATTTTATAGGAGAAGAAACTGAGGCTAAGAAAGGTTAAGGTCTTGTTAGCATCACAAAACTAGTAAGAACCTTCTAAGGACCTTCCCTGCTGTGACACTGTCTGTTTTCGGGGCCCTCCCAGCTCTGACATCCTGGGTTCTCAGGGACCTTCCAGCTTTGACATCCTGGGTTCTCAGGGCCCTCCCAGCTCTGACATCCTGGGTTCTCAGGGATCTCCCATCTGTGACATCCTGGGTTCTCAGGGCCCTCCCAGCCCTGATGTCCACCTCTTCTTGAAATCCCTCTCTCCCTATAAGTTACCACTTCCTCCTTGAAGTTTTTCCTCATCTCTCCAGCTGTTAGTGTCTCACTCACCACTGAAATTACCTTGTATTTCATATATTTCATATTATATTTTGTTTGGTTGTTTTTTTGATCATGTCCAATTCTTCATGAATCCATTTAGGGTTTTCTTGGCAAAGACACTGGAGTGATTTACCATTTCTTTCTCCAGCTCATTTTACAGATGAGGAAACTGAGGCAAGTAGGGTGAAGTGATTTGCCCAGGGTCACACAGCTAATAAGAGTCTGAGGCCAGATTTAGCCTCAGGTCTTCCTGACTCCAGGTCCTGTGTCTAAGCACTATGGCACCACCCAGACAGCCTATAGACATGTCTTCCCTGATAAAATGTAAGGTTCTTGACAGCTTTTGTTTGTTTTATTTTAAAATGACCAGCATAGTCCTGGTGTATAGTAGATATTTAAAATAAACATCTGTTAAGTTGATTCGTTATGTTCTGAGGTTCCGGCTCTATGGCCCATTCATTCTCCCATTGTCCACCACCACTCCGCTATCACGACTGAGCATGAACCCCATTTTATATGGAACTGCAGGAGGCAGAACAGGCAGATGGGAGACTCAAGAGGCCTTTTCTTCTCATCACAGCATCTGAATGTGGTATAAAACTCAGCTTGGGGCCTTGTTGCACTCACACTAACCTCCCTTGTGAAAGTTCAGGTGCTCCCAGACCCTGGAATGTCATTATCACTCATAAGAACAGGTGGGGCTGGAGTAGACTCAGAGCAAAAGTTCTGGGTGAACTCTGACCTTGAACAGCTGTACCTCTCTTCCTCTCCATAGGCATTTTTGGACCTGGTACATCTAGTTTTCTAGTCTTGGGCTTTCTGTGTATGCGTCATCAGGGCCTGCCTCCCTTCTGGGTGACCCAGTCTGAATTTGGTCTCTAGATTATCTCCAATTGATCCTATCTGTATCTTGTTCCTACACCTAGGTTTGCAAGTTATCTTCTCCATTAACCTAGTGGCTTGTTGAAAGAGGTACCGTCTCACTGTTTCAGGGAAGGGGGAGGTGACAGAAAGAAAGACAAAATTTGTAATTCAAAATTTTTTTAAAAGAATGTTTAAAATTCCCTTCATACGAAGCTGGGGGAAAATAAAATATTATTTAAATAAATAAAATAAAAAAGATATAATAAAAACAATAAATTTTTTATAATTAAAAATGGACTTTTTTGGGGGGGGGGTTGCACCTTTCTTTGTATTTCCAGCACTTAGCACAGAGTCCTGTACATAGTAGATGCCTCATAAAAGTTAATTGACTTGTTCTAATCTAAGGGAATGAATATGGCCCCGACAATAATTCTGGCCTGTGTTTGCCTCTTTCCACTGAAATTCTAGCTAATCTCTTTTCCAGTTTCCCATGACCTGAAGGGATTGCTCATTCCCATGTGGATTAAATGTACTCTTTACTACAGGGAAAACTAACATTTGCTTTGAAATTCTTAAGTGGTCAGCAACCCCACCCTGTCCCACTCTGAGTGAGGTATGAAACCTCAACTCTCCCTCTATCTCCCAGCCTAGGGAGGTATTTCCAAAGACCAGATTAGTGGGGAACTGCCCCTCAGACGTTTCAAACTCAAAAAAGGCTGGAAAGACCCTCACAAGCGATTGAATCCAAGCACCTCATTTTACAGATGAGGAAACTGAGGAAAAGAGAAGTCATGTGACTTGCTCAGGGTGACACAGCTAGTCAAGGATGGTCTCCATCTCAGCTCTCCATACCCTGTTCCCACCTTAGCACCTGCTCCTCCACTTCAGCATCTTTCTCGCTGCCCTCCAGGCAAAGCCCTTTCTGGATGCCTCACACGTGGGTCTCTGCAAGGATCTGTGGTCAGGAGCTATCTTGGAATCTATGGCCTCCAGACTGTTTCTCATGCATCGGCCTCTCTCATCCTCAGGGATCTTTTCCATGAAGCTCCGTTACTGTTCTCCGGTGTCCTCTTCCTCCTATTAGACCATTAGAGTGACCCAGCACAACTCTTTTTACCTTAACTGCCATTTCCCCACCCCCAGGGAGGTCAAGCCCACACTTCCTGCTTTTCTCTGGCTCCTGGAGATGGCAGGAACATGTTGAGCAGAAAAATAATCCGGCCAGAGCAGAGGTTATATCATACTGCCCCTTCCTGTTTGTTTAGCCAGTGCTGAAAATGTACAAAGTGCTTCCATATCCCTTATCTCCCTGGATCCTCACTGCAGACCTATGAGAGAGGAAGGGCAGGGACTATTACACCCACCTTATGGTCGAGGAAGTTGAAGCCCATGCGGGGGAAAGGACTGGGACAAGGTCATGTGGAAAATCAGTGACTGAGCCAGAACTAATAATAGCTACCATTTGTTTTTTTTTTAATATGTTGTCTTATTTGATCCTTAGCTCACATTGGGAGGGAGAGGTTATTATCTCCATTTTACAGATGGGGAAACCGAGGCTGAACACCATTAAGTGATTTGCCTGGGATCACATAGTTAGAAAGTGTCTGATGATGGATTTGAACTCAGGTGTTCCTGACTCCAAGTCCAGCCATCTCTGTGCCGTCCTACCCACCCACCTAGAGATCTCCTGCTGAAAATTCCCCCAATGTGTGTGCCTAGCCAGATACTCCCCCAACACCATAACCAGAAGCCTGCTCTTCATTTTGTCTTTTTCATGTTAGGATAGAGAGGTACTATGCCAATAAAGCACCTACTAGGTGCCAGGAATTGTGTTAAGAGCCTTATCCTGTTTGATTCTTTTACCTTTTACAAATTACCTAACCCCCCAATGCTCCCCAACAACTCTAAGTCACAGGGGTTCTTAGCCTTCTTTCTCCAAGACCTCTTGAAAGCCTGTTTGATTCTTTACCTTTTACAAATTACCTAACCCCCCAATGCTCCCCAACAACTCTAAGTCACAGGGGTTCTTAGCCTTCTTTCTCCAAGACCTCTTGAAAGCCTGTTTGATTCTTTACCTTTTACAAATTACCTAACCCCCCAATGCTCCCCAACAACTCTAAGTCACAGGGTTTCTTAGCCTTCTTTCTCCAAGACCTCTTGAAAGCCTAGAGACCCCTTTGCAAAATCAGAGTTTTAAATGCATAAAATAAAATTTTAAAATACCTGGGACTACAAAGGAGGCCGGGAGCAGCTAGGTGGCCCAGTGGATAGAGCTCCGGGCCTGGAGTCAGGAAGACTTGAGCTCAAATCCAGCCTCAGATGCTTACCAGCTGTATGACCTTAGGCAAGTCACTTTACCCTGTTTGCCTCAGTTTCCTCACCTATAAAATGAGCTGGAGAAGGAAATGACAAATTGGTCCAGTATCTTTGCCAAGAAAATCCCAAATGGGGTCATGAAGAGTTAAGCACAACTGAAATGACTGAACAGTAAAGGAAACGGATTATATTGAAATACAGTTGTCAAAATAGCTTTTAAAAACAGTTCCCAGATTCCAGGATATGAATCCTTGCTGATGGTTACAATTTACGGAGTTTCTGATCTGCGTTTATAGAGGGAATTTCTACAACAGGAATTCCCTGAAATGATGACTTCATATGTCTGGACCAAATATGGAAATAGATAGATTAGGTAGACAGACAGACAGACAGACAGATAGATAGATAGATAGATAGATTAGATGGACGAACAGACGGACAGATGGACAGACAGACAGATAGATAGTTCCTATGTTTTCCTGCTGCCATGTTCAAGCTGTTTCTCGTGCCTAGAATGTCCTCTGTCCCCCATTCACCCACTGAATTCCTATCCCTCTATTAAATGCCTCCTCCTTCAGGAAGTCTTCCCTCATCCCTCTCCCATAGCCCCCAGAGTCAATCAGTCCTTCTTTCTCAAACCTCATATAGACAATGCTCTCCACCAAAGCACTCAGTGGATAGAGCACAGGGTCTGGAGTCAGGAAGACCTGAGTTCAAATCTGGCCTTTGAGTCTTACTACCTGTGTGACCCTGAGCAAGTCACTTAATCTGTCATTCTCAGTTTAATTAACTGTAAAATGGAGCTCATAACAGTCCCTATCTCCCAATTGTTGTGAGGATCAAATGAGATAATATTTGTTAACTTTCTTAGCTCAGTGACATGCTGTTAAGTTGGGTCTCACTTTGTGATCCTGTGGATCATACTGTTGTAACAGCAATCAGTTTAGCAGATACTTAGCACTTAGTAATTTAGGTCTAAGTACGGAAGGTGTGAGCCCTGTCTGCTGTTGAGAAGGCGTGAACTCCCCTGATGATGTGATGGAAGGGGTCTGGCTGAGACAGGAGGATAGTGTGCATATATAAAGAAGAATTCCAGAGACAGACAGAATTGGAATTTTCCTATTAGAGGAATCAGGATTGTCTCAGCATCTGGGAGCTGAAGAAGTGAGTTAGAGTTTTCTAGAGAAAGAGAGAGACAGAGAGAGACAAAGACACAGAAGGAGAGAGACAGAGACAGAGAGAGACAGAGAGAAAGAGAGGGAGAGAGGGAGAGAGAGACAGAGAGACAGAGAGGGAGAGAGAGAGGGAGAGGGAGAGAGAGACAGAGAGAGAGAGAAGGAGAGGGAAAGAAAGGGAGAGAGACAGAGAGAGAGGGAGAGGGAAAGAAAGGGAGAGAGAAAGAGACAGAGATAGAGACAGAGAAACAGAGAGACAGAGAGAAAGACACAGAGAGAGAGGGAGAGGGAAAGAAAGGGAGAGAGAAAGAGACAGATAGAGACAGAGACAGAGAAACAGAGAGACAGAGAGAGAGACACAGAGAGAGAGGGAGGGGGAGAGAGAG
>JAQQSW010012799.1:0-12454 GCA_028646575.1 Pseudocheirus occidentalis
GTCTGTCTGTCTCTCTCTCTCTCTCGACTCTCTCTCTCTCTCTCTCTCTCTCTGTCTCTCTCTCTTTCTCTCTCTGTCTCTCTGTCTCTGTCTCTGTCTCTGTCTCTGTCTCTCTCTCTCTCTCTCTGTCTCTGTCTCTGTCTCTCTCTCTTTCTCTCAAACTCCAACTCACTTCTTCAGTCTAGCAACCCAGCTCCCAGATGTTGAGACAATCCTGCTTCCTCCAACAGGAAAATTCCAATTCTGTCTCTTTGTCTCTGGAATTTTTCTTTATATACACACACTGGCCTCCTGTCTCAGCCAATCCCCTCCTGCCACATCATCAAGGGAGTTCAAGCCCTCTCAACAGGGGACAGGGCTCACACCTTCCATACTTAGCCCTGAGTTACTAAGTGCTAAGTATCTGATAAACTGATTGCTGTTACACCTGTCTGCGAAGGAATTTTATTGAGGTGTAGCTGATGCACATGCTACAACTTCTTGGAGTTACAGATGAGAGTTGGGAAATAAGTGGACACCAAAGGTAGATGAGCAGCCCCAAAGAGGGTTGAGCAAGGCCTCACACCAGAGGTCCTAGTCCTCTCTGAATATCCCATACATATCAGGTAGATAGATACCAAAAGACAGACAGATAAAGCATTTGCTAATGGCTATGTGCAAGGCACTTTGCAAAGCATTTGGATACAAAGACAGTCCTTGCCCTCAAAGAGCACAAATTCTAATGTAGTAGTTCTCAGTTTTTTTGGTTTCAGGACCCCTTTGCAACCTTAAAAATTATTAAACACTCCTAAGGAGCTTTTATTTGTATGAGCTATATCTATAAATATTCACAATGTTAGAAATAAAACATCTTAGTTTTGACCTCACAGACTCCCTAAAAAGGACTCAGGAATCCCCAGTGGGTCCACAGACCATAATTTGAAAACCATTGTTCTAGAGGATCATGAATATTTCCAAGTGTTTCACTTTTAAGTTTTCTTCCATCTTTCTGTCACTATCGGAACAGTATACTGGAATAAATATCCACTTGGATATTTTATCCAAAATGTGGAATATCCCACACTTAGATGTGGATTACTTTTCCCCTTCTTTTTGTCACTGGCTCTTTGACATTGGACAATTCCCTTCACCTATATGGGTCTTAGCAGCATCATGGGGAGCTGTATTCTATTAGGAAGAATTCCTCCCTCCAAAGTTTCATTACAGAAAGAAAAGTCTGTTCTCTCAGCAACAGAACTGGATGTGGCTTATCTACTTTGTGTTACCCAGTGCAAGGAATATGAAACCATGGAGAAGACATGGAAGGCAGGCCTTAAAGGAGCTCAAACTTTGGATAAAAAGCTTCTTCAATGATTACCTCTATACTCTGCAATGGCCACCCACAAGCTTCCAACAAGGTGCTATGTTTAGACATCTCACAATGGGGCGTAAAGGAAAAAAATCTGTTGGAATTAGGGTGTGGGATGTGCTAAAAACAATTTAAAATGTTTAAGGATCTTAATAAAATGAATGCCCTTTAAAATGTATGATACAATGAATTATTTTTATAAGGGATTAATAGGATGTTGCTAAGGGAATAGTAGTATTGTTTAAAATTATCAATAACAACCATAAACCTATAAATGCAAAATTTAAGGGACAAAGAGAACTGTTTCACAGGGGAAGAGAAGGACTTCTGCTTATGCCTAACTAGTTCTGAGTTTTCCTTTGTTTGGCTATGTAATTTCTGTACCTCTACTAAAGTCTGACTTGCAAGCTGTCCTGGTGTCTTGTGTTTGGTGTAGGTTGATCAGAGCCTTACCAGAGCCTCACTGGCAGTAGTTGGAAAGGTTTCTAACAAGGCTTATATGTGTATAAGGATTAGACTAGCTGAGGGTGGAGAGGGCCATCAACAGGTTGGCCACAGGATGATGATATTTCATTTAGCATAGTAGATTTGCAACTGGAACAAACCCACAAGTTTATTTAGTCTGAACCTTTCACTTTACAAATGAGGAACTTGAGACCCAGAGAGGTAAGTGATTTATCCAAGGCCACACAGATGAAGAAGTAGTTGAATTTTTCAGAATAACCCCAAGGACTATCTACTGAGTTGGAGAGGAGCTGTGATTTGGGATGGGTGGAATGTCCACAACTGCTGAAATTATAATCTTTAGATACTGACATTTCAAATATGTCAGGGCTCTGTGATTTTTTGATCCAAAAGTGCCAATACATTGACTTATTTTTTTTGTTCAGCTGAGTTGTTCTACAGATTAAAAAAAATAGTTTGAGAGCCACTTACCTAGAATAATGCAATGACCTTCTTCCTCCTTATAATTTTTGATAGTTGAGACTGTATAATGATTCCTTCAATAAAGGTTATCTTTGATCATACAAATCTTCTTTAAGACTATATAATGAAGTCTTAAATCTTTTTTTGTATTATTGATCCCTTGGCAATCTAATGAAGCATATGGATCCCTCAGAGTAAAGTTTTTAAATACATAAAATAACAAAATTTAGAAATAGAAGGTTAATTAAAATTTAAGTGTAATTCTTTCCCAAGTTCATTGATCCCCTGATTTCAATCCATCAATCAGGGAGTCTGTGGAAATCAAGGAACAATTGATTTAATGGTTCTTCCTCATCTGGCATATTAAACCACAAACTCTAACTTTGTGGTCCTTCTTACATGGCCCAAGTACACAAAAATCATGACACTATTTTTTTTTTCTTTTTGGAGGGCAGTTGGGGTTAAGTGACTTGCCCAAGCTCACACGGCTAGTTTTTTGTGTTAAGTGTCTGAGGCCGGATTTGAACTCAGGTACTCCTGACTCCAGGGCCGGTGCTCTATTCACTGCGCCACCTAGCTGCCCCTATCATGACACTATTAAAAAACACTAAAAAACACACTAAAAATCACTGGTCATCTGCAATGGCTGGCTGTATGCTGTAAAACACTGATTTGTTTTAAAGGCACTAATTGTAAGATGGAATATAATTAGTTGCTTTGCTAGTTTAGAAAGAACTAAAATATCAAAGGTGTATTGTTACTATTTTTAAAATAAGTTCCATCTTAAATCAGTATTTGTACTAGAGGGTATAGTTATTGCTTTCTATTACTGGAACCTCTGAAAAACAAAGGTACAATCACAACACTCTCTTTTTAAATCTTATTTTTCAGAAATGGAAAATAAGATTTTTTTCCCCTGAAACTTTTTGAAGGAACAGTATTTGAATATAGGTCTTTGCTCTTTGCATATACTTCTACAAGTTGGTATAAAAATAAAAGACTAAATATGTATCCTGCTGACAGTCTGGTGGGGTTTTTCCACACACAAGCATGCAACAAATATGTTTGGATTTCTTACTGGAAGGTGTTCATTTTTCCAGGAAAGTGTATTATATGCTACTAAAGTATCATCAGAGGAAAGAAAATCTGAAAAGCGAATATTTCTTATATATAATTTAAAATGTGACTATTGTTGCCATCCTTAAGAAAATTTTTTACTGTCAAAGTACTTCACATTATATTTGGCTCCATTCAAATGCCTAATATAAGAGAATATCTAAAAATTCCATTTTTGTAGGATCTATGTCATCTCTTCAAAATTTCTTTTGACCTTATAAGTAATTTCCTTCTCTCAGGTGCTAATACAAATATCAATCTATTGCCATGTAATTTCAATGATATTCAGTTATTCTGAAGACTGTAGAGAGGGCAGGGAAAAATAAAATTAGTTATCAATGTGAATATCAGGTTTTAAATAACGTTTGAAAACATTCTTCAAAACATCCCACCATGGGCACATTCTGTACTTATTAAAAAATGTTTGTTTTTTTTCAGTTGCCTTCAGAAAATATGAATATTTTGTTTATCCAGTTTTCCCTGTGTATTTTCTATACGCTAAATATTTTAGGGCAAAAAACTCAGAAATTTGCTCATCAGTTGCTATTTTTAGAGTTCTTTGTTCCTTTCAAAATCACTTCTGGGATGGTAATATCATTGGCCTGAATAAGACATTTCCCCACATACCTTTATCTCTGTCTGACATTGAGACAAATTAGGTTTAAAGTTGCAGGTAGTTCCAGATGTTTTCATTTATTACTTATATATGCCCTTGGTTAAAAAACAATTTAAAAAATAAAAATAGCATGTTTAAAATTTGAAGTTCAATCCTAGTTTGAAATTCAGTCCTGTTTAGTTTAGGAACTTTTAGGTAGCTTGTTAGACAAGCAGGATTCATTGTGCTTGCCTTACATGCAAAAATAATGTCACAGGTCTTAAAAATGTCTATATGTTTTCTCATGAGTTGAAGATACCTACAAAAGATCCAGTCCAAATAAGATGTTTAACTTCTGCTTTGTTCCATAGGAATATTTTCCATATTCAACTAGCAAAAGAAGTAAATTTGGGTTAATTTTTTCAGGGCAGGGTACTTTCCTTTGTGCCTGTTGGAAAACTCCTATGTACATACAGAATGTTCTATAAATAGCATAATGTAAGGGAAGGGTAGGGAAACAACTGTCTTTACAACTTTTCTGATTCTAACTTTTCTAGTTCTACAACCTAATTGCACAATCTAAAATCACATGCAATTTATGATAAGATTCAGAAGGAAAGGGAAATAAATCAAGTGTAATTTATGTTTGGGTTAAATTAGATTTTACACCATGGCTGAATATAACAATAGAATAAAAAATAATGGTAAAGAATTTTCTTGCAATAATGATATTGTTAATCCACGGCCCAAATACATCATACTAAACACACACACACACACACACACACACATATAATGACCTTAATGTGTTTCAAGTAACTTACAATGCTGTGAGAACAAAATTAGATTGTATGTATGTATTTTTATATTATTATGTTTACTTTAAAAGTTATTAAGTACTATTCAAAGGCATGATGTTATATGATTATCATTATTTTTAAAATAGTCTGTTATTTTTGTAAATAGGAAAGTTGAGATTCTCGCCCTCCCATACATTACTTAGCCTTAAATGACTTCAATGGCAGTAAAACTTTATCAACCTATATTGTACTAATCTAGATTCTCTAATAATTAAAAATGGGCAGTAGTGAAATTTTCTTTGATAATTGCTAAACTATTTTTCTAAGCAAATTATTTTAATACTGTACATGAATGACAAGGGAAATATTTACTCTATTTAAAACAACAAACTCTTTTCATGCACTTCAAGGTAAGTTTTGTAAATTAAGATGGGTCATTTAACCACTCCAGACCTCAATTTTGTCATGATTAAAATTCGAGATTAGACTCTAAGTTTTCTTCTAGTTCCAAATATTTATAAGTGGAAATTTTAGGAGTATCCATTTTTTATAAACAGCTGATATGTTTATTATAAATTATTCTTAACGCAGCCATGAAAAAGCAGTACCTGTATTTTACAGCATTTTGTTAATCTTATTGGAGTTAATTTTATGCTTTAACAAGACTGTTTCTCTTTTAAAACTTTTAAAAAAATTTTTAAATTAAAATTTAAACATTTAATATCAATAAAATCAACTAAGTTTGCTTAGCAGGTTTTTACATTTAAATTAATTTTAATGCATAAAGTACAATAATAACTGCCTAGTCTTTCCCTCTAAGTTTTGGTTTGTAGCCTTTGTTTAGATATGTCCCTTCACTTTTTCCCTTTGCCCCCCTTTCTCTTATGTGGCCATAATTAGATTGTACTCCATTTTCCCAGTTCAGCTTTCTTTGTATTGTATTATTTGGTAAAGAGTTCATAGATTTGAAAATTTTCTAATTTTCTAGTTGTCATTCTTAACTACATTTTAATACTTCACATTTCACATAACACAACTTGCTTAATCATTTCTTTTACTTGGGGACATTTAGTGGGGTTTTTTGGGTAAAATATTTCTTTTAAATAAATTTATAACTTAAGCTGACTTCTATGGATTAATTTGAATTTGGGGAGTTTTCTTTTTGCTCCATTAAATTGTCTTCATCTAGGCAAGACCAATGATAGAAATATAAATGTTTCTTTAACTGTCACCCAGCCTTGCAAATATATACCAAAATTTAAACAGATCACCCTCAGAAATATTAAAACAAATTAAATCCTCAACTTATACTTACCCTGGGTAGGTGGATGAATGCTTACAATATATGTAAATGGTCTCAAGACATCCTATTTTGCTGCAGGCATTCTTTGATAGGGTAACAAGTATTTTTTCAGTGTCTAATATGTGTCCAGCCTTGTGCTGGATATATTTTTAAAAAACAACTAAAAAAGGGGTAGGAGAGCAGGAAGAGGGGGAGCTTACTATGTAGCTGGGAAGACAAGACATAGGTATTGGAAACAATCAGATAACAATACAATACAATATATAATTAAGTGATAAATTACATTATAAAGATGCTTTGAGACTTCCTTCTACAGCAACAAAAGCTATTATCACAGAAATAGAAAAGATAAAACAAATATAATAAACTTAAAAAAAAACCAAACCACCCACTTAGACTATTCTTTTAATTTTGGTCTCCTATTTTTATTACCCCTTTTAATTTCTAGGAAAAGAAATCTAGTTGAAGGCTATAATATACCTGATGCAAATGCCAACATTTTGACAACTGGAGAAATTTCTTTATTCTTGAAGTAATACATCTTTCCTGGAATTATTTCCCATCATAAGGATTTCCCACTCTCCATATTCACTCCTCCTCATAGGCTGGTACTCCAATGACAAAAAAGAATGTGTTGTACCGTCATCTATTCTATATTGGCCTGGCTATAATTATTTTCTTTGTCTTTCTTTTGGCTATGTCATCCCTGGAAACTTTTTCATTAAACTTCTTTTGCTTCTGTAGCAATAGGCACCTTGAG
The DNA here is from genome assembly GCA_028646575.1 of Pseudocheirus occidentalis. Classification (NCBI taxonomy): domain Eukaryota; kingdom Metazoa; phylum Chordata; class Mammalia; order Diprotodontia; family Pseudocheiridae; genus Pseudocheirus; species Pseudocheirus occidentalis. The sequence goes on from JAQQSW010012799.1 coordinate 6,850, forward strand.
AAATTAATTCTTTTCAATGTTCTTGTGAGGAAAAAAATCCTTGCTCCCTCCCCTTTCCTAAAAGGGACAGGAAGAAAAATTCATCTGTGACCACAATCACTGGTAATATGGAGCAACTTGTTACTGTGGTGGTCAAATGATTAGCTACCATTTTTATATATCTTTTCCTCCTTCCCAAAATTCTGACCTATCTTTGCCACCAGCTCAAAGAAGAAAAGGACATTTTATCTAGAGCAAAGGCTTGATTATTTTTCCCAATCCCTGGTGATGACATCACTGCACTCTATAATAATTTTTGCTTCTAAAATGAGTTACCTCTCTTCTCAGCCTACAGCTGTATTAGCTCACAACACACCCCACTTGCAGGGCTATCTGTAAGTAAAATGCAACTTCTACCTCTTCAACTTTTTCTGACTTCATTTGGTTCCCAACGAACTTTCATATGGCTAGTTTCCTTTATCATTCAGAAGGTAATCCAATAACCTCCTTTGTACTAAAATGTTAAGGACTTAAAGGAGAAAGAGAATATTTATTAAATGTGATAGATCATTCTCAATTTTGTTTCAGGCATGAGTAGAAGATATATTTTGGGGTTGGAAGCTTTTCCTGAAATCACAGATTTGGGGCTGGGATGTATCTTAGAAGTTTAGACTAGTGCCTTCTAAGGATCAGGAAACTATGGCCCTGAGATGTCAAGGGACTTTCCAAGATCATTGGCAAAGCCAGTATTTGAACTTGGAACCTCTAACTCCAAAGCCATTTTTCCCACCTGACTCTCCACTTAATCACTTTTTTCCTTCCTTCTCTATTTGTCCAGCTGACCCAGGCAGGGTCAGTTCTTCACCTACAGTTTGCTCTTAGCCTCTCTCTACTAAGGCCTGTGTAAAGGTGGTAATTCATAGACCTTTTATTACTTGGCAAAGAGAGGGCAAAGAAACTTAAAAGTTAAGGTGTTCACAAATGAAGATCAACCAGAAATGAAAATCATAAAATTTTAGGAATAGGTTAGTGCCCTAATTTTACAGAAAAGAGAACTGAGGCAAAAAATGATTTGCCAAAGGTTACCTACCTATTTGTTGGAAGACTTGTGAATTGAACCAAGGTGTCCTATTTCCTGCCTTGTTCTTGTTTTAAGGCATTTCTAAAATCATAAGTTTAGCCCAAAAGAACGTAGAATTTTGACGTCAGTTGATAAACATTTGTTAAGCTCCTACTATGCTAAGGGCACTGTACTAAGTATTGGGAATATAAAATGAGGCAATATACTTTCCCCACCCTCAAGGACCTCACAATCCAATGGAATCTAATGACAACTTTTCCAGAGCATACCTGTTGTACAGCATGCTGTATGTACCATTGTAATATATTTCAGAAGTAAAGATAAAAGAAATTTTGGGTTTTTTTATTTCTTTCAGATTATGCAAGTAATTGGATCATTCTAGAGCTAACTGAATTATTTCATGAATGAGAAATGCCTATTCTTCCCAACTCAAAATTTGTGATCTTATATAAAAATGAATTAAAAAAAAACATGAAACAGTATAATCTCTCATACTCAATCTAGTTGCCCAGAAGCTTCAAATCCATCAGTTGGAGTTTGGGTTCATGTAAAACAAGAGAGAAAAGTCTCTAGGTAGGAGTCTATGCATGCAGACAGAAGAACGCCCCTTTTCCAGACTCTGAAAGCATGAAGAAGTAATGCTATACTTGGGAGTGAGCCACTCCTGTGATTCCTCAGGGTACCAAGCCTACCCATTACACCATATAGGATAATTATTGGAAATGGAATTGGTCAAACTCTTCATTTTTTTTTTTTTGGTGTTGGTATAGAAAGTACCAGAATATATGGCTGTGATAGAAGATTTTTCTACTCATTGTGAATGCTGCCCAATAAGAGAAAGTAGGGGAAGAGAAAGTTGTCACACACATGGGTGTGTATGCATACTGAGGAAAGACAAGGAGGATCTGAATCTAAGAACCTTTTCCATGTTGAAGGATTATATTAGGTCTTAGACCACCTTATACATTCTTCTATGACTTCAATAATTAACTCCTTTACAAAGGGATCACAGACAACCTTACCTTGTATCACTAAATTCTACTCTCTAGCAAATTATGCTATAGTTAGGTTTCAGGATTATTGCCAGTCTCATTAATAGCCTTCATTGTTATAAGGTGTTTCAATTAAAATGTTGCTATATTTCAAAATTATTTAGTTCATGGTTATACTGTTTAATTAATTTAAGACCTACAGAATGGAAGATAATATAACACTCCTTGACGTTTTTAGTTTCATGATTTTTTTTGTTTTTGTCTTAAATTGAATGTGGTATGTGCACACACTGTTCCTTTGGAATGTCTATTTGGGGGATATGGTTCTGATTTGAGTTTTTGAGTATTTGGTTCTGATTAAGCATATATTGTTGTTTCAGCTCTTGAACAGTTGGTGGATGTATGATATATGCATAGCCAAGAGTCTGGAAGTTTGATGTTTAAAGTGGGGGAGGTTTAGTTTAAAGGAGCTTGTCTTGATTTGACTTTTCATCCTTTATATACATCTTACTCTATTTTCACTTTGTACGGATTACCTAGTTGTGGTCTGAAAGATTTATTAAGCATTAAGGTAACCAGATTTATAAAAAGCAAACAGGGACATACTACTCTTCCAAAATAAGTTTTGGAAGCACTGGACAAAATACTAACAAACAAGATGTTATGTGTTACTATTTTAACTGTGAGGGAGTTGCTGCAAAGGGTGCATGAAAAACAAACAACACAGAATGATTTCTTCTGCCATGAATTGCTTCCCTAGTTCTTAAACAGTGATCTCATTTGGGTATTTCATGTGTGATCAGTAAAGAGAGCTGCACATTATTTTTTTTTTGTCCATATGACCAACTTTCATTCTAGTGACAAACCTTGTATTTTAAATTCTCCCCCTGAAAATGTCAGAATCAACATATATTTTCAATGGGTAAAATAACTTTAGATTTCACTGATTTTTCATTTTTGAAGAACATATAAGTACTTAAAAAACTTTTAAGTGATAAGTTATTTATTGAAAAACCTTAATTTTTATACACTTCTTTGGGTATTCCACATTCTGCTGGTCACTAAAGATGACCACAAAAAGCTCATTTTCATGACAAATTTTTATTCCACAGCATTAAAAAAATTTACATTTTCATTGGCAACTTTAACTTACAAGTTCTAAACTTTAGGCTTTATTTCCTAGCTTATTTCAAAAAGAAAGAAATCTCTGAAAAATGTAATTAGGACATAATATAATTGTTCATTTATTATTCAATTTAATTAATATTTCTGAAATATGTAAAATAAAGTGATAGGCAAACTCTCTGAGTAATTTAAAAATTGTACAATTTAGTTTAATTACTCATGCTCAATCCCTCATTTTTAAATAAATGTGAATTTTATAAATCTTTTAAAGATTTCCAAAATTTTATTCTTTGTTGAAGGCTAGGAACCTACAAAAACAATCATCTGTCTTTCAGTAGAGTTAAACAATTTCATACTAGTACATACTAAAGAAACAAAAGCTAAAGAGGAAAAGGCTGATTTCCCTTTTGTAAAATTTACTAATGAATTTAACTAATTTTCCAAGATGGAAAGAATATAGAAAATACACATCTGAAAAGATATAACATTTTATTTTCAAGAGCTTTTTGTTTTACACTTAGGCATTAAATTTTTATCACTTATAACTGTAGCACAACTGTAATAATGACATTTCTTGTATCTTCTAGAATGATAAAGTAAACTTACAATTTCTTTTAAATAAGTCTTCATTGGTAGACTGATCTTCCCTATTATCAGAAAATAATATTGTTTATGAAATAAACAATTTCTTTTAGACCTACAGATACCTTTTTTCTAGTTTTATGCAATCTACATTTAAACATTTATTATTGACAACAATTAGTCTGAATCATGAAATCCAGACAACTTCCAAAGCACAGATTACATATTCATCAATCCATTAATTTAGAGCTCACCTCTCCTGCCTGAGTTGTTACCAGTTTCGGGTATTTGTCATGAATTCAGTCCTTTGGTGGCATCCCTTCTGCTTTGACCAGCTCAGTGAAATACCCTCTGGTTAACAGTCAACAAGGTTGTTTAAAATGGCAGATGACAATGCTATGGGTTGGATTTGGTTTCCATGTCATTTAAGTGGCATATACAAATTAGAAAATTGATTATCTTGAAGGGCATGGAAGGAAAGAGGAATTGGTAGGTTTTGAAAAGGCAGGAGATTTGCCAAGAAGGAATCAGAACAGGTGAAAATCAGTTTATACAGTGGATTCCAAACTCAGATTCAGTGTTCTAAGAACCAGAAGGGGGACAAAGCAAAGCAACCTCTTATCAGTGTGTACAATCAGATCAAAGAAAACTGGTCAATAAACCTCAGTACTGTCCCGTGCTAATACTACAGATTGACATTAGCTGGTAAAAGAGCCTGGTAAAAAGATAAATCTTCTCCTAAAGAGTTATAAAATCCCAAATAAATTCAAGGTAGCGTCCTCAAATATCTCCAGTGAAGATCACAAGCAATGGAAACAGTTGCATCTCTCAACTCATCCCCGCCTCCCAGAATCCCCGCGTGGTGGTCCCAGAACGCAGGAACAAAGCTGCTTATAAAGTAAACACGCCCGAGCCTTAGATTCGTTGCCTCGGGTTCCGAGAGGCATTTGGGAAGGACACAGTCAGCGGCTATTTTGAAAACCTAGCTTTCATCACGGCCAAAGCGTTTCCTCTCCCTGAAGGCAATATTATTGGGACTGCAAACAATTTCCTGGCGCCTTCCAATGCCCTCTAGCGGCCGACGTGGAAACGACTCCCTTGGGCGTATGTGGATGCCTCTCCTGCCTTTCTTGGCTCTCTCCACCCCCTTTTTAGTCTCTTGGGCAGGCAGCAAGGAATCAAACTCAGTTCTTCACATCCTCGGCTCGGAACTCCCCCCTTAGGCGGCCCCCCGCCCCCGCCCCCCTCCGCACACTCCTCCAACGTTAGGACTTGAAACTCTGGCTTCCTAAAACCATAACATTTCCATCCGTCCCTCAAAAAATGTCTTAAAGGAGAGCCAGGGTAAGACTGCGGGGCTTTCCTTTTTTTCAAGGTGTAGTTCACCACTCATTCCCCCCCCCCCTTCACATTTAGTTCTTCAAGCACGCTGCGAAAAAATGCGGCATGCATTTTTTTTTTTGCAACAGCTGCAAGAAACAATGAAGCTTTTCAAGAAACGGGGGGGGGAATGCGCTTTCCAGTTGCGGTTTTTTTTAGGGAGCCTCTCAATTTTCTGCCCTTCCTCCCCTCCCGACGGAAAAAAATGTATATAAATACAAATTATATATGGATACGTAACATATATCTCTTCCATCTCGGTGAGAAATGAAGCTGGGGTATTGTTTTTGGAAGCAAGTCGGAGGGGAGGGTGTGTGCGTGTGTCTGTATTAGGGTGGGGGCCAGGGGGGAGGGGATGGAAGAGAAGGGGTGCGTGTATAGTCAGCTTTTTGCAGACTACAGGCTCACGCTGCGACTCCGTTCCGAACGTTCCCGGGAATCCCAGGCTCCTGCTTTTGGCGCGCGC
>JAQQSW010012800.1:0-12454 GCA_028646575.1 Pseudocheirus occidentalis
GACACTCAAATACAAGAAGCATGAGAAGGTAAACATGGAAAAGAAATCATGAGGAACTTATCAAAGTTGAACTATTTACATGCCAACATAGAAAAACGAGAATTGTAACTTATGAAACTTGTCTCAGTATGAAGATAGATGAAGGGAATACAAATGTATGTGTATGTATGCATACACATATGTCTATATAGGAGGGTTCGTATATGTGTATGAATACGTATCTGAGTATGTGTATATATGTGTACATAGATAGCACAGGATCAATTGAATAGGAAGGGATGATACTTTAAAAGGTGAAATTCTGAGGTGGAAGAGGATTAGAATGAGGAGAGACAGGGAGAGACAGAATGGGGTTAATCATCTCATATAGAAGAGGCAAGGGATAACTGTTCATGAAGGGGAAGAAGAGGAAAGCAAAAGGGAAAGGGTCAGCTTTGCTCTCATTGAATTTGGCTTAGGGAAGGAATGACATAAACTCTAAACTGGGTATCCTGCCACACAAAAGAGTACAGGGAATGGGGATGAGAGGGGGAATGATGGAGGGGATGGCAGGGTGGGGGAGATGGTTGCTAGAAGCACACTTCTATAAAAGGACAAGGACAGGGTAGAGAACAGAACAAAGGGAGGGCAGGATAGGAAGGAGAGACATATAATCAGTCTCTCACAATATGTCCATTGTGGAGACATTCTGTGTAACTACACATGTACAGCCTGTATTGAATTGCTTGTCTCTCCAGTGGGGGTGGGTGAAAAGGGAGGAGGAGAAAGAATCTAGAATTGAAAATTCTGTAATCAAATGTTAAAAAAAATTTGTGTATATGTATATGTATATATATTGTTAACTACATGCAACTGGGAATTAAGATATACAGGTACTAGGGTAGGGAGATCCATCTTGCCCTACTGGAAAGTCAGAGCGGCCATGGGGGAGGACACAGAAGAGAACAGATTGGGGGAGCGGTTATACAGTGGCATGGCTGTTTTGGGGTGGTGAGTGGGGGAAAGATGGGGAGAAAATTTGTAACTCAAAATCTCGTGGAAATGAATGATGTAAACAAGGAAATAAATAAATTGAGCTAAGAAGAGCAGATTGCAAATGATGAAAATTCCCATGTATTGGTAAAACTTCATGGATCTCTGATTTCCCTGAAGGGATTGAGCACACTCAGCTGATGCTGGCTGCTGGCCGTCCTCAGCTTTGTCAAAGGTCTTCCTGAGTTGTCGTGACTGAAAAACATTATCTTCTGATATACCTGGACTGGGGATGAGTTCCTTTGAACTCATCCCCATCTGGATGTTGGGTTAGAGGAACCCAGAGGGTCACTGAGCCTGGACTAGAAACCCTTGTAGTGTGATAGGACCACAATCTAGAATTGTGGCCCAATCTACAAAAATACAGGCTCACCTCTGTGTTATGATGAAGCATCTGAGGCAGGCTTGAGTGGAAGATGAGGGTAGGCTTGAGTGGAAGATTGATGGAGGCTTGAGTAGAGGATAGAGGTTGGATTGAGTGGAAGATGGAGGTTGGATTGAGTGGAAGATGGAGGTAGGCTTGAGTGTAGGATGGAAGGAGGCTTCAGTGGAAGATAGAGTGGTTATGAAGAGGGCAAAAAACTAAAAAATGTCAGGAGGGCATGAGCAAAGGGCTGTCTGGAGAGTGATTTTGACCTAGAAATTGTTCATTCAACCCAACTGGTTAAAGACTCACGACTTCTCAGGGATCTGTTTTTCTATGAGTTCATCAACCAACCAGCACTTACTGTGACCCAGGCACAGTACTGGTGCTCTGGATACAAAACAAACCTATGAAACAGTTCCTGCCTTCTTTTAGAAGAGAAAAATGAGCAGACTACTCTCCTCTTGAGCAACCAGGGCAAAAGGGCAGGATACTGTGAAGAAAATCAGATATTGAAGGTGAAACAAAGACTCTGTATAAATAATCAAGGGTGAACCTGAAGCACCACCATCTAGTACTCTAAGCACCATCATCCTCCACAGGATGTCAATGATCTGAGAAGGACCATTTGCTTTTCTCTAGTACTCTAATGTCTACAGAATCCTCTTCTCAAAATAACACGTCATAGGGATTATTATTTCTATTCTACAGATGAGGAAGTTAAGACTCAAAGAAACTAACTAACATGTCCAGGTAACAGAGGTAGTGTAACTCTTAAACAAACATCCTAGGGTTTACATGGACTATGTTGAATCTCTTCCCCCTTTCCCCTATCTTTGGCTCATTTTACCCCATCCATAATATTTTCTAGCCACCATAGAACATATCTTCTATCTAGATCTTTATAGATATGGGTAAAATGACTCTAGTTTCTGTACAATGTACAAGCACTCAAGATAATAATGCAAATAGGGTATAGGGCAGACTATTTCCCCCCACAGACAAAAATATAGAAATCACAAAGTACCAACAAGAGCCTGTAAAGAACTGATAAAATTCTTTACCCTCTTGTGAGAGTCCCATTGGGACTAATAAGATAAAATTCTAATGCAGTGAAAATTTTCAATAGATTAATAAGATGAAATTCTAATGAGGTGAAATTTTTTAAATAGACTAATAAGATGGAATTCAATATGGATGAATATAAAGTTTTGCACTTGAGTAGAAAAATCAACTTTACAAGTATTATCAAGAAAACATTTATAGCATGACTATTTCCCCCAGCAGTTATTCTGAAAAAAAGGTTTTAGTGGACAGCAAGCTCAGCAAGGGTCAGTAGTGTGAAGTGGCAGCTCCCAAAGTGAAAGCTGGATTAGCTTTTATGATTTCCAGGAATAGGGAGGAGAGTTCCAAAGCACTTTGCTACTGTCATATCTTATTTGGGGAAGCTGAGTTCAACCATGGGCATCATAGTTGAAGAGCATTGACAAACTGAAATGTCTAGAGAAGAGCCACCAGGGTGGTAAAAGGCCTGGAGTCTGTCCATGACTGTCATGTTTAGCCTGGAGGAGAAAAGATGTGGGGGTGAGGTGGGGCATGATAGCTGCTAACAAACTCTTGGGAGCTATCATGGAGAAGGATTATATTTGTTCTATTTTGCCACAGAAGGCAGAACCAAGAATAGTGCAGGGAAATTACAAAAAAAGGACAATTTAGTCTTGATGTTGGGAAAAACTTCACCATTATATTTGACTCAAAGTGGAATAGCCTCCCTTAAGATGGGTTCCCCTTCTGGGAAGCTGTCAAATAGAGGCTGGATAATCACTTATTCATTATGGTGAGGATTCCTTTCATGTCTAGGTTATTTATAGATGAAGAAAATGGAGACTGAGCCTTTAATTCATTTATGGAAAGTTACCCATAGCGAGGTTGGCATTTGAACCCATGTTTTCTGACAGCAAATACACTGTTCCTTTCATTTATTTTCTGTTCTAAATCTTTTAAATACTCATGATTCCAAGTGGACTAAATTCTAATTCTAAGTAATATTGCTTTGAAACTGGCTTGAAGTTTGTGGCTTCCTATTGCCTTTAGGATAAAATACAAATTCCATTTTTGGTAACCTTCCTTTCAAGACATTTCAAATTCCTGCTTCTCAAGCATTCTCTGTTCTAGTCCCAAAGATGTAGTGCCTAGCCTCAGTAAACAACATTCGATGTCCTACCTCTCCTTTGCTCAGGTGGTCCACTACGCCTGGAGTCTCCTCCTTCTTCACCTCTGCATCAAAAAATCCTAGGCTCTTTTAAGGCTCAGGTGCCATCTTCTACACAAGACAGTTCCTGATGGAGCTGGTCAGCACTCTCCTCCTTCCCTCACCCCAGTTACTTTGTATTGTCTTATCTGTGTACTCATTTTATTATTGCCCCTCCTCCCCTTCCCTTAGTAGAACATAAGTCCCTTGAAGACAGGAACTGAATACTTAAGGTCTAAGCCCCTTGTGGGGAATAGCGGCTTAATAAATCCCAGTCAGATAGAGTTGCTTCTAAATTGAAATTTGATTCTGAAATTGAATTGGGGGGGGCGAAGGAAGGCAATTCTTGATAGAGCAGTGTTACACTTAGATTTTTGTTTGTTCTCAAACAGTCAGACCAAAGTGCATCTCTCTCCTTTCTCACCTGGCGGGTTTGGAATATTATCGGGGCTGCAGTGATAAAAGGACAAATGGAAATCATTGCCCAGAAGACATCAGGGGCATTCAGATAGCTGGGAGCATTTGACATTCGAGCTCTTGGGACTGAAAGTACCTTTGTGCTAAACTGTGCTACCAGCCCTTTATTGAAAAAATGCACATATATCAGTGGGATAAAAAGCCTTTTGATACATGGAGCCCAGAACTGGAGTCGTTTTTACTAGGCTATCACAACATCCTGGAAGCCGGGTGCCAAAGCAGCTTTAAAAAAAATTATTTATTTATTTATTTTATGAAACAGTTTGCTGCCTTGGAGAGGGCCAGATGCTCTCTTGTGGTTTAGCACAGGACTATTCCCTGTGAGTTCCGATCCCTTTATTAAGCCCAAATGACAGAAACAACACTCCTTCTGAAGTTGAGCTGTTGTTCACTACCTACCTACCAAGAATCTCGGGCAGCTTCAAGCTGTACTTAGTGCCCTGTTGTTTTATGAGGGAAGGCATTTTCTCCTGCACCTATGTATAGAGGAAGAGGCAGTGTGGAGTGGTGGAGAGAGGACTGCATTGATTGGTTCTGTCATGATGGAAATTCTCTGCATCAGTGAGCCACAGTTTTATCATCTGTTAGATGGAGCTAATGGTAACGTGTACTTCCTAGGATGGTCCTAATGATCAAATGAGATCATCTGAAAGGCATCAAGGGACTTGGAGTTTTAAATCATACTGGAGATCATCTAGTGGGAACTTTGATTTTACTGAGGAGGAAATAGAATCTGGTAGAAGGGCCTCATTTAACCAAGGTCATTGAGCTTCCAAGTAGCAGAAACCACATTCTCTCATTTCAGATCCAGAAGTCTCTCTCCTTTACTTTTATTTTTTCTTAAGTTATTTTTTTCTTTTACTTGCTATCTTATTTTTACATTGCCTTGATTTTCCAGTGCAGGTTGTCCCCAAAGTCTTAGTGCAATTTTAAGCTATTAAAGTTTAAAACTCTATTAAGACTTTTGGGGGATACTCTGCATATACCCATCTTCCCTTAGCCTAGAGATTTATCCCTTGTAACAGGGGATAAAAAAAGAAGTCAAGAGAAAAGGAGAAATTAAAGAAAACAGTATCAAGAAAAACTAACCAATACGTCAATTCAATCTGATGGCAGATGTCACTTGCAAACTCTCTTCTTTAAAAGTGACTTAATAGCTGTTCCCAAGGTATGGCATTTCATTTTCATTGTCCATACCTTTGCATAGGTGATTGCTCATGCCTGGAATGCCCTCCCTCCTTCTCTCTGCCTCACAGACTCCTTAACTTTTTTGAAAACACTACTGGAGTGTCTTCTTCTTCATAATCTTTCCTGATCCCCACTCCATCCCCTCTACTGCCAGGGCAGGTCCGCCCATTGTTTGGGCTTGAAATTACCTTGAATCACTTAGTGCACATCTTGCATTTAGATATCTGTGTACCTGTTGCAAACCTCCTTCCATCCCCAATAGAATGCCTGCTCCTTGTGGGAAAGGGCTGTTATTTTATTCTATTTTATTTTGTCTCTCTATCCACACCGACACATTGTCTGGCACATGGTAGGTGTTTAATAAATGCTTATTGGTTGATAGGCACTTAAGAAATGTTAAAGTGAATGGATCTGCATTTCTATCACACCACTGACTATAAGCTCTGTTCATTAATTCAGAGAATAATGCTCTCTCCCCTCCTCATTTTATTTCAAATAGAAAGCCCACTTTTAGCAGATGGCTATTGAAATCTCATGGAGACCCAAAGTTTTGATGAGATGAAGGTTTTTTTTTCCCTTGCAGGTGTTTTTAAAACTCTGGCTTTGCCCCTCCTCTCCATGCACCATTTTTAAGTCATAAAGGGGATGATGAAAGACCACTGTCTTCCTGTAGGGCCACGTAGAGGCACTTTCATTCTTGTATTTCTTGAAAAGATGAAAGGTATAATGAGTACACTATAAATGATTGAATGAGCTCCCAGTCAATTGCTCTGAACTATATATTAATCCCACTTTCAATGCAGAATGGAAGATGTCCTATGGTTCATTTAGCTACCAAGTGGTAGGCACTGCTCTTCTGTTATTCTCCCGAATTATAAAGAACTGTAAATATTTTAATATATAAAATAAATGCAATAAAATGCTAGGCTGCAAAGCCAAGCTTCTCTTTTGGTAATAGAAAAAGATTAACTTCAAGGATGAATTGCAGGCTTATTCTTCAGTCAAAAATAAGATTAAATTTTTTTTGACTGCTTCCTCCCATCTAGAGACCTTTCTTTTTCCTTCTTTTAAATTGCCCTTCAAAAATATATATGTTTAAGAGGATTTTTTTTGTGTGAAATAAGTGCAAGAATTATTTATATGTCTGAAAAGAATAGGGTAATTTCCAGTTTGTGTTGTAGTAACTTCATTTTGCTCTTTGCCATTTTGTGGGGGAGCAAAGGGTTTATTTAATTCATTCATTTTATTTACTTATTCCTTTTATTTATTCAACATGTGTGATGCATCTATTCTCTGAAAATCACTGGGTTAAAGCACTAGACAAAATCCTAAAATAAATAAGACATACTCCCTTTCTTCAATGAGCTTCTAGTCTAGAAGGGGAGATAAAAATATTTACAAGATGGCTAAGAAAAGTGCACTGTGCATACATGTTTCCATACAGTCATTGTAAGGCTTGGGAGGATGCTTCGGAGTTAAATTGTATTTAAGCCATATCTGTCACTGGCAAGGTCTTTGTGTCATGACAAAAAGAGAAGCTCTTGAAGTAGCAATGGGTAGCAGACTTTTGGACCTGTCAGCCTATCCCAGAGAAATGAGGTCTTCCAGGATGCCTAAAGCTACATTTTGGCTTCATATAGGTCTTGTTTAAGTGCTGGTTAAAATTTCTAAGCCCTGCTCTAGAAATGAAGATGCACTAATGCTTCTGAACTCCCCCCTCCCCACTGACTTAGAGGATGTATATTTCAATTTTATCATTTCCCTCCATATCCCCTTTCTCTAGGATAAACCCAAAGGGTTAAAAGTTATCAATGTATCTTAGTATGTTAATACATGTAATATATATGTCTTATCTGAACTATTCCAAAGTTCCTGGCAATTTTATTATTTCTGGGGGTCTGGCATCAATCAATCAGCCAACAAGCATTTATTAAGTGCTTATAATGTGCAAGGAACTGTGCTAAGTTAGCACTGAGATATAAAGGTGAAACCACTGCTGTCATGGAGCTGACATTCTATTAGGGAAGATGATCTGTAGATAGAGATACATACAGGATATAAGTCAAATGAATAGCAGGTAGTTTTAAGAGGGAGGGCATTGGCTGATGGAGGAATCAGAAAAATCTCCTTTCTTGTAGAAGGGAGACATGATCTAAATCTTCAAAGGAAGCCAGGAATTCCAAGAGGCAGAGATGAAGAGGCATTCTAGGAGTAAAGGACGGTCATTTTAAAGGCATGGTGGGGGTGGATAGGTGGTGCAGTGAATAGATTACTGGCCCTGGAGTCAGGAAGACCTGAGTTCAAATCCGACCTCAGACACTTAACACACACAAAAAAACTAGCCATATGACCTTAGGTAAGTCACTTAATCCCAATTGCCCTCTAAAAAGCAAAAAAAAAGAGTTTATAAAGGCATGGTCATAGGAGGTGGCTCATTGAGTAAGAAGAAGAGCCAAGGAAGTATGGTTGGGATTCAGAAACTACAGAGAGAAAAGAAGTCTGAGAACCCTGGGAAGGCAGGAGAAGTACAAGGGGGTCAGGTTGTAAGAGGCTTAAATGTCAAAAAGGAGGTTTTATTTATTCTAGTAGCTGGGATTGTTTTCTTGCTTTCTTTTTCAGTGTGTGTGGTGGGTAAATTTATTTACTTTCCTTTCTCATTCCCTAAATGGAATTCCAAGTGATTTCTTTGAAGTTTTACCACAGCTTAATTGATGCTGAAGGAAATGTAGAGCATGTACACACATTGACTAATGTTACTATTGGAAGTGGTTGGGAAATAATCAAAGAGAATCCACTGTGGCAATGTGCCCCGAGTACTAAAATGACAAATAATCAAAGATAGGAAGAGTGGCATTGCTTAGGAAGGAATTCTGTTTATAGGTGAATGTTAAGATGCTTACAGAATCTTCGAGGGGGAAAGGTCCTCAGAGACCACCTTGAACATGACCCACACTTGAACAGAAATTTCTGATTGTTTATCACTGATTGTCATCCAGCTTTTGCTTGAACAGCTCTAAAAAGGAGGAACTCACAGTCTCCTGAGGAAGCCAATACCATTTCTGGACAGCTCTGCAGGAGAAAGGCTGGTGAGCTTGCACAAGCCCTTCCTCACTCAAATCAAAGTCAACTGCAAGTCATGTCATCATTTCCCTGATGTCATGGTCCTCTTTGAGGATGAAGGACAAACATAATCTGTGAGTAGCCCCTCCTCTCCTCTCCTCTCCTCTCTTCTCCTCTCCTCTCCTCTCATCTCCTCTCCTCTCCTCTCCTCTCTTCTCCTCTCCTCTCCTCTTCTCTCCTTTCCTCTCCCCTCCTCTTCTCCTTCCTTACCTTGGGGGTGTTCTACCAAGAGAAAGGTACATTTCAATGGCCAAAAGCTGCCTTTTTCTCCTTTGAGTTGACTGGTTAGATTTCTTTCTGAAAGACCAAGCCTTCAACCCAATTTACTCTGGAGCTCATAGAATGGACAGTAGGTCTTTGTCCTAGTACAGAGTGAATGTAAATACTAAATAGTAACGGTTTCTCTTTTGGCCAGGAACCCTGAGGGAGTTTTACCCTCCCAGTTTGACTTGATTTTTTTTCCTTTTTAATTAAAAAGGCCACCCCTTGATCAATTTCTTAAAGAGGTCTATTCACTGAATGGGCATTACCTCACTCAAAAGTGAGAACCTGAAAAGACCTTAGCATACAAGGACCAGGGTCTCCCACTACATCCTGGGCCATCTCCAGTCCTCCTGATGAATATCTGGCCACTGGACCCAAATGGCACTGGAGGAGAAAGTGAGGTTGGTGACCCTGTACAGCCTCCCTCACTCAAATTAAAGTCAATTGCAAGTCATGTCATCATTTCCCTGATGGTCCTCTTCAGGAATGAAGGACAAAGCACAACAACACACAACAACAACAACACCCAATTGGCAGTAAGTCCCTCCCTTTCTCCCTTTCTTTATCCCTTCCTCTCATGCCTCCAGGTGGATGAAGATGAACAGAGACTTGACCAGAAAGATAGAGGATAATGATAGAAAGAGGAACCTTAAAAGTGTCCCCTTCCTGCCCTACCAGAAAGTTAGAGGAGCGTTGGAGGAGGGCATAGAAGAGAGCAGATTGGGGGAGGGGTTTTACATTGTAATCGCTGTTTTGGGGTTGGTAGTAGGAGAAAGACGGGGAGAAAATTTAGTAACTCAAAATCTTGTGGAAATGAATGATGTAAACAAGAAAATAAATAAAAAATAAAAAAAGTGTCCCAGCTAGAGTCAAGCCGTGGAACCTCTGTTTCCCTCAGTTTCTTCAGCTGCCAAATCAGGATACTGGCACCTATTCCCAGGGTTGTGAGGATCAAATGAGATGTTTGTAAAGTGCCCAGCACAATGCTTGGCACATACAAGGAATTTTACAAAGTGCTTGTTCCCTTCCCTTCCTCCTTACATTAAACTTTTCCATGATGAGTTGAACTCTGCTCCAGTTGTCTTATTGTTCCCCATGACCAAGGAGGAGCCCTAAAAACTCACGAAACTGAGAGGAAAGAGAGGCTACCCTGCATCTGCACAGTACTCTTCCAGCTTGCAGGAATGAGCTTCCACCTCAGTCTGTCTTTTATTCACCTTCTCTGCTCCCATGCTTTTCCCTATTCCCCAGCAGAGTGGAAGGAAAGGTAGGCTAATAATACAGTTTTCTTTCTCTCCCCTCCCCATATCATGTCTGCAAACCTCTATTGAGAACTATTAACTCCTAATGGGGTATTGTTTGGTTTTCTTGACACGCCTATGACTATATTAAAAGCTGGAGTGATATTTGATTCCATGCCAATTCTATATACTTGAATGCATATGATGAGATTAGGAAAGGAAGGTAGAACAAACCCAGAAGGGAAGCACATTTAAATTATTGAGGACCTGTAAATCCAAGTTGGATCTGCTGGAGCAATCTGGCTGGGGGTTCACTAGCTACATATTTATCAGTGATGGGAGTGCAGGAGAAGGAAGAAAATAACAATTTTGCAGGGCTACATCCCCCTGAGATGAGAGCTAGTTGAAAGAACAGTAAAGTAGTGGAGCATGTGAGTTTGGCAAGGGTGGCCATTTTGGCTGCCTGGGTTTGAAAGAAAAGTCACAGCCCTTGAGGGGAGTGGATTTCAGGAAAGCTCTGATCTCCATGCAGCGTTGGAGGTGGGGGTGGGGTGGAGTAAGATGCCAGGAAAGAAAGCCACACTCCTATATGTCAACATCATCACAGAAAGAGGAGAGGGACGGTGCCAAGCAGCTTTTCAGAGAGGGCTGGGTTTTGGTTTGTTTTTTTGCATCTCTTTTTGTAGTAGCTTTAAATTGGAAACTAAGGAAGGTCCTCCTGTTGTGGAATGCTGAAACCAATTATGTATATGAATGTAATGGAATATTATTATACCATAAGAAATGATGAAAGCAGACATTCCAGAGGACACTTGGAAGATTTCTATGAACTAATGCGGAATGAAATGAATAGAACTAGGAGAACAATTTACATAATGTAAACTTTCTAGAGAGTAACAACTTACAAAGCTTTAGAACTCTGGTCAGTGCTATAAGTCATGGATCCAAAAGAGCAGAGTTGAAACATTCCACTCATCTAACACAGAGGTGATGAATTTAAAATGCTGAAAGAGACAAACATTTTTTGGGTATAGCTGTAGTATGAATTCATTTTGGTAGACTATGTAGACATGCATTGATTTTTTTCCTGGTCTAAATAAATTGCCTGGGGGAGGAGTAGTGGAAGAGAGAGTGACACACACATAGACAGACAGACAGACAGAGACACAGAGAGACAGACAGACAGAGACAGAGAATAAATATAAAAACAAATAAGTAAAAAAGATAACAGCATATATAAAAAAGGAAAGAAAGTCACATCTCTACTAGAGGAGGAGGAAATGGATTCGTCCCCTGCTCAATCAGGGGATGATTTGCAATTTAGCCTCTCCTGCTCATCAGCACCACCTTATAGGTTGGTTACATATCAGTGAATCCAGAATCTCATCAATGTGGGTATTCCATCAGGGCAGATCACTATCCCTTCATGCCTCTTCATTCTACATGAATTGCATCCACATTCTCCCTTAGATTCTCTACAACAGCTAACCAAAATGTTGAAGTTATTCCTAAACATTTTATGGTGATTACTATAACACTGAGACTGTTCATGTGCTACTCCAGGGATGTGTTGGTAGTTGTTTAACAACCAGCTTTCTGGGAGAAAATGTATACCTGATATACTTTTAAGTTTAATAATTATTATTAATATTTTCTGATCACCAAAATGACAAGTCAAGCCTTAACTCATAACATTTGCCAATTTCAAAGATGCTAATGATCATACTGAAAATTTAAGAACTGATTCTCATGAGCCAGTAAGGGCTGGCTCCAGTACACCTCTTGTACTCTCTACAGCATGGGTTTATTCTGCATATTTTTGGTTTAGTTGAACCCACAGAAGCATAGATTTTGAGTTGGGAGGTATGGTAGAGGTAACTAATGAAGCTCCCTAATTTTATAGACAAAGATCCTTAGTCCAGGGAAGAAAAGTGATTGGCTTAGATGGGTACAGACAGGAACATCTAGAACTCTTCTTTACTTCATTGTTCTAAATGTCATTTCTACTTCCTCATTTGGTGTAACAGGCAATGAGGTGTTAAAGATTCAAAATGTAATGGCTCTACTACCATTGGAGATGACTAGTTCATTAGAGAATCCTGGCAGGGCTCGGTCCTCTGTCTCTTTGTTGTCCTTTTTTCCAGTTTTGTCTATTGCTGCTTTCAAGGTGATTTCCACAAAAGCTCAGTCATAGTGTGGTGGTGACTATCGGTTCTCCAATACAGTTGTCAGAAGACTATCAACACTGGTGTAATAGGAATCAATTTATTAGTTATTTAGGGCTAAGTAGATCAGATACTTAGGGCTAAGTAGCATCTAGTAACTTAGGGCTAAGTATAGAACTCTGTCCATTGGTGAAAAGATGTTAATTCCCCTGTTGACTTGGAAAAAGGCTATTGGCTGAGACACTCCCCTGTTGACTTGGGAGGAGGCCAGTGCTGTATATAAGGCAGAATTTTAGCTAGACAAGGGAGATTTTGGATTTGGCTCCTCAGTGAAGCTTACTGAAGACATGAA
>JAQQSW010012801.1:0-12454 GCA_028646575.1 Pseudocheirus occidentalis
AGATATTTCATAGTGCTTTCTATTTTTTCATTTCTTTGTAACTGTTTAATAGTATCTTGGTTTCTCATAAAGTCATTAGCTTCTACTTGCTCCACTCTAATTCTGAAGGAATTACTCTCTTCAGAATGCTTTTGAGATTCTTTTTCCATCTGGGAAAATTGACTTTTTAAGGCATTCTTCTCCTCATTGGCTTTCTGGGCCTCTTTTTCCATTTGAGTTAATCTATTCTTTAAAGTCTTGTTTTCTTCAGTCAGGTTGTTGACTCTTTTTTCATGATTTTCTAGCATCATTCTCCTTTCTCTTCCCAATTTTTCCTCCATTTCTCTTATTTGGTTTTCAAAGTCTTTTTCAGCTGATGTATAGCTTCTAGGCATTCTTCAAGTATCTTGGAAGCATTTGGTGTGCGAGTTCTGACTGGGTTTTCTTGATCCTGTTCCATGCTTTGATCCTTTTTGTCCACAAAAAAGGATTCTAGAGTTTTATTGCTCTTCTTATTTTGCTTCCTTTTCCTCATGTTGGCCAGTCAGTTAATTGGTTGTTTTGTTTGTTTGTTTTTTTTAGCTCTGTGAAACTCTGCTTGCAGGGGGGAAAGCTCTGTTCCAAATTGCTGGGGTTTTCCCAGCTGCCAGAGCTATTAGGGGGTATTGCAGCCCCCCAGCTTTGGCTTGCTGAAAGTGCACCCCAGGACCACCACCCAAGACCATGATCCGGATCCAGGCCACTCAACACAAGAGCACTTGGCCCTGATCAAAAGATTCAGCCCCCCTGCAGAGTCCACAGGCCAGGGGCTCTGAAGCAGCCCATTGGGGGCCCCTGCCGGTTCCAGCAGTTCCCCTCCCCCACTGCTTCCTTGGCCCAGGGGCAGATTGGCCGAACTGCTTTTCCTCCCCCAAATTAAACTTCAAAGTTTCACTTTCACTTTCACTGACCATCTAATCCTGGTTTGGTGGATGTGAAGATTCCCTCAGGTGCAATAGATCTTCTCTGAAGTATACTCAAGCTGTGGCTTGGGAGGCTCGGCTCCTCCTGGCGGCCCTGGGGACTGGTCTGGCCAAAGATGTGGTTTTGGGCCAGGCGGCTCTCAGCTCCCTGCCTGCCGGCCTGCTGGACAAGACCCTCCTGCCAAGTAGCCCCTCTCCAGTCCCCATTCCTCATGCCTTGGTGGATGTGGAAGTGCTGGAGGCTGTAGATCTTCTCTCCTGAAGACTGGCTGTGGCTTGGCTCTGTTCAGCTCAGCTCAGCTCCTTCCTACTGCCCCGGGCCTGGCCACAGTCTTGGCTTCAGGCTGGGCCAGCCTCCGCTCCTGGCCCAGTGTGGAGCCCCTGCTACTGACCTGCCTTCAGCGAGAGATGTGTTTTCTGTATTTTTGTGAGTCTGAGAGTCCTAGGCTTTCTCTGGGCTCATATTTTCTGGGTGTTTAGGGTAGTGGTGTGGGAGCTGCGGGACCTTGCTGCTTCTAAGCCGCCATCTTGGCTCCACCCCCAAGGAAAAGAAAAGCACAGAAACTTACCTTAGACTTCTCTCCTTACACACACACACACACACACACACACACACACACACACACACTCCATGAAGCATAGGCCACATAAATCAATAAAAATTAAGTGCTCTTCTATGTCAGGCAAATTGCTAAACCTTAGGGATGCAAAGAAAATGAAACTAATCAACAACAGCAACAATAATAAGGATAAACCAAGCCAATCCTTTCACACAGCAGCTCAGCTAGAGAAGACATTTAAACAACTTTATGTAATCAAAACGTATACAGAGAAGATAAATTAGAGATAATCTCTGAAGGCACTAGAGCTAAGGGAAATTGTGATTGGCTTTTTCAGAAGATGAGATTTTATTTGGGACTTGAAGGAATTCGGGGAAACTAGAAGACTGAGCTGGAGAGCAAGAGACTGAGCGAGATAGACAGAGACAGAGAGACAGAGACAGAGAAAGAGAGATGGAGACAGAGAGACACACACAGAGGGAGAGGGGAGAGGGAGGGAGACAGAGACAGAGAGAGAGAGAGCGAGAGAGAGAGAGAGAGAGATTCTTGATGACAATGCCAGCTTGAGATTTGAAGCCTGTTGTGTAAGAAGGAACAAGGAGGCTTTTGTGACTGTATCTCATCTACCTAACAAGGAGAGAGGTGTAAGAAGGTAGAAAGGGATCTGGTTATGAAGAACTTTAAATACCAGAGAGTATTTTATGCCTTATGTTCTCAGTAGTGGAGAGCCATAGGATGTAACATATTCAGCCTTGTAAATTAAGAAGATCACTTTGATAGCTAAGTGGAGGATGAGCTGGAGTGACGAGTGACTTAAAACAGTGGAAACCTCCTGAAAGCTACTGACGTAGTATAGGAATGATGTGAGAAGGGCTTGCACCAATGTGGCAAAGTGTCAAATGCAAATATATTCTGCTCCATTAGCCACCAACAGGTTATCCATACAGGGAGCCATCAGTTATAGCAAATGGAGAAGTTTTGGATGCTGTGGATAATCTCATTTACCTTGGCAGTGTACTTTCCAGGGATGTACACATTGATAATGAGGCTGATACAGGCATTGTCAGGGCTAGTGTTTGGGAGGCTCTGGAGGAAAGTATGGGAGAGAAGAGGTATTACACTAACTACCAAACTGAAGTTCTATAGATCAATTGTGGTAACCTCATTGTTGTATATCTGTAAAGCCTGGGCAGTCTACCAGCACCCTGCCAGGAAACTGAATCGCTTCCATTTGAATTGTCTTAGGAAGATTCTGAAGACCACCTGGCAGGATAAGATACCAAATACTGAGGTCCTTACTCAAACTAAATTGTCAAGCATTCAAACTCTGCTTCAGAGAGCTCAATTCTGATGGCCTGGCCACATTGCTCAAATGCAAAACATAAGCTTGCCCAAAAGACTATTTTATGGAGAACTCACACAGGGCAAGTGTTCAAATTATGGTCAGAAGAAGCTATAGAAGAACACTTTCAAGGAATCTCTTAAGAACTTTAGAATTGATTGTGTGACATTGGAGACTGTCACAGGACCACTCAGCATGACATGCCCACATCAGAGAAGGTGCTGTGCTTTAGGAGCAAACCAGCACTGAAAGAGCTCAAAGGAAAAACAGAAAGTTTAATTTTATAGTATCCACCTCAAATGTTCACACAGATCATTTGTGCCTAATCTGTGGTAGAGAATTCCAAGTTCTTTTGGACTGATCAGCCATATTCAGACACATTGAAACTTGACTCTAATATAGTGATGTCCGTTTGGTCTTCTTCAAGAATGAAGGACGACAACCAACCAACCAATCAACTCTGTGTGTGTGTGTGTGTGTCTGTAAGTTCTCTACTAGAATCATTATGAAGGAAGAAATTACAGAACTTTTCAACAAATATTGATTTATGAGTTGAGGATGGCACCTAGGTTGTAAACCTGAATGACTAGGAGGATGGTTATACCCTTGACAGTGATAGGGAAGTTAGAAAGAAAGTGGGGCTTTGCAAGAGAGGGGATAACAAGTTCAATTTGGAACATGTTGAATTTAAAATGACTACAGGACATCCAGTACAAGATATCCAACAGACAGAAATGTGATATTAAAATCAGATGAGAAATTAGACCTGGATAAAAATATCTGGGAGCTATCAGAACAGAGATGATAAAGGGAACTGATGAGATAACCAAGAAAGGTAGTACAGAAGGAGAAAATGGTGAAAGATAAAGCTTTTCAGGACACCTACAGTTAGTTGGAAAAACCTGGACAAAGATTTGCAAAGGCAACAGAGAAAAAGTTAATAGGTAATAAGACAACCAAGCGAGAGTAGAATAATGAAAACCGAGAAAGAAGAGAGTATTAAGAAGAAGGTGCTAGTAACAAAGACTATATAGAGAGGTTGAAAAGGATAAGGATTGAGAAAAGGCTACTAGATTTGGCAATTTATACATCACTGGTAATTTTGAAGAGAACATTTCATTTGAATGAAAAAAAGTTTGAAAGACAGACTACTGGTTGTTAAGAAAGTGAGATAAAAGGAAACGAAGGCATCACTTGTAGATGGACTTCTGTAGAAGTTTAGCCACAAAAAGAAGAGATATAGGATAAATGCTAGTGGAAATGGAAGGATTAAGTGAGTATATTTTGTTCTGTCTTGTTTGTTTTTTTTGAAGATGGTGAAGACATGAATGTTTGCAGGCAGTAGAGAAGCAGCCATATTAGTAAGGGGAAACGATAGAGGAATCAATCTTCTCTAGAAAACAGGATGAAATGAGAGCACTTATCCATGTAGAAGGGTTTGCCTTAGCAAGGAGAAAGGTCACCTTTTATGTGAGACAGAAATGAAGAAGAAGATAGTTGGATAAAGTGTGTGAGTGATTTTAAATTAAGAGAAAAAGAGGGAACTTTCAGCTAATAGATTCATTTTTTTCCATGATACATGAGGCAAAGTTCTCAGCTGACATGGTGGAGGGGAAGGGAGCCAAATATAATGTTTGGAAAAGACATTTTGGTAAGTGAGATAGAGAATGAATTAGGAACGTATAAAAGGATTTCCTTGCATCAGAGAGAGCTCAATTGAGTTAACATAAAAATAGATTTGTAGTGGACAGAGTCAACAGTTTCCTTATTTTTCTCCAGCTTCATTCTGCAGAATATAAATAGAAATGAAGGCCATGGATGGAAGTAGTAAATAAAAAGTGAGGCTTTACAGGACAAGATTGGCAAAAGTATAAGAGGATAAAGAGGAATGGTAGCTACACATCATATGCAAACTCAGAAACACTAGACTACCTCACTAGAGTTACTGACAAATGATTCTGAGTTTGACCTAGGTACCTGCTGCTATTTTCTCTCTTCTATGTATTGTAAATAGTTCTAAAACTCAATTAGTCCTAAACTATCTTTAACACTCACCCTAACCAAATACTTTCCTTATTTTCCACTTGCAATTAGAAGCACCTGTACTTAATTTCCTACCTTATGAAATTAAGCATTATCTAAGGCTTAATCTAAATAAACACCATCAAGACCAACCATTTAATAAAGGAAACATGAAAATAAATGACCCTAAAATGTAGCAGAAAATGGAAGTTCCTTGAGAGAATTGATAATTTTATTCTTTGTGTTTATGTTCCTAGCATCTGGAATAGTGTCTAGGTACTAGACACTACATACTAGGTACTTCATAAATGATTATAAATTGATTTATATGTTGTCATAAATTTTACATTTAACAATTCATTTTTGTATATATTTATTGTTGATAGTGGCTTTATTGAGCCCCAAATGTAAGGTGAAACTTCAGATGAGCTTGGAAAGAGGATTGTAAGTTAGGTAAATAGGAGCAAAGAGGGCATTCCAGTTAAATGTTATGGTAAGGAACACAAGTTTAAATTACAATTAGGCTTCATGTAGAGACATCATGAAAACTATGTCTTCATATAGGATTGGGTTTATAGATTCATGGGATCTAGAGCCAGGAAAGGATCCTAGTAATCACAGATTAGATCTTATTCTTATATTTTGGGAAAAATGAGGTACAGAGGTTAAAAGGATCTGCCCAAATTTACAGTTACTAAGCAGAAGGATAAGGTTTTAAAACTAGGTTCTTTGAATGTATATCCAATTATTTTTCTATTGCATTATACTTTCATAATATGAACAGGTTGGGGGGAGAATATAGTTTGTAGAATGTCAGGTAAGAGAAAGCCAGTGAAGGCTATTCTTTTTCTCCCTCCCTCCCTTCCTCCCTCCTTTTCTCCTTCCTTCCTTCCTTCCTTCCTTCCTTCCTTCCTTCCTTCCTTCCTTCCTTCCTTCCTTCCTTCCTTCCTTCCTTTCTTCCCTCCCTCCTTCCCTTCTTCCCTCCCTCCCTCATTTCCTCCTTCCTTCCTTCCTTACCTCCTTTCTTTCTAACAGAAAAGAAGATGTACAAAACTGTGTTTTCGGAGAGTTAATCTTGAAAAATAATGTTGGGGGGATTAAAATATGAGATATGAGAAAAAATTCGAGTAAGGAGACTTTGGTGCTAGATACAATGTAAGAAGGTTTTGGCAGTCATGGAAAAGAGAGGACTGGAAATGCAAGGAAACACATTAGAGCATTATCTAAAGACATAGGTACCCCTATTACTGTGGGTGTCTCCAAATCTGATATCCTGGCATCCTTCCTTTTCTATCTCTATATTTTTTTTGCTTGGTGATCTCATTTTTTTTTCAATGGGCACAGGTATCATTTAACCCAGTTAATTATAATATCTATATAAGCAGCATAATTATCACTTCTGAAATCTAATCTTGCATCTTCAAATGGACTTCTCTTCCTGAGTATTTCATAAATAACACAAAAAATGCAGAGAAGTATGTTCATTCATACTACTATCACTAATAATATCTAACAATATAGCACTTTAAGCTTGCAAATAACTTTACATCTAGTAT
Organism: Pseudocheirus occidentalis; assembly: GCA_028646575.1. NCBI lineage: Eukaryota > Metazoa > Chordata > Mammalia > Diprotodontia > Pseudocheiridae > Pseudocheirus > Pseudocheirus occidentalis. Next base: position 6,422 of record JAQQSW010012801.1, read on the forward strand.
TTCATCCGTCCTCCATACATTTTCTATTTTTTGAGACTAGCCCTTGCTCAGAATCATCCTCAATTCTTTCCTCTCCTTTACCTTCTCTTCTCTAGTAAGTTTATTTCCAAGTCATTCTAATTTTACCTAATCAGCATCCCTTGCATTCGTGATCCTTTCTACTTACCCACATATCTATCACCTTAGACCAGGACCTTGTAAATAGATAATTAAAGTTTAAAGAGTGTTTAAAAGTTTGCAGGACACATCACGTATATTATCCTATTTAATCCTCATAAGAATCCTATGGCGCATATGCTATTATGAACTCTATAGTTAAGAAAACTGAGACCTAGACGTTATTTGACTTGTTCAGTGTCAAAAAGCTAGTAAGTATATGAGACTGGACTCAAAGTTAAGTCTTCCTCATTTCAAGATGAGCAGTCTATACACTGTTCACCTCTTATCTGGACTACTATGATATCCTCCTAACTACTGTTAGCCTATCCCATCAGTGTAGATATGGGAAAATCATCTGAATAGAGTATTTGAAGCTATGAAAGTATATGGAATCAATGAGAAAGATTATGGAGAAAAAGAAACAAATATTTTTAAGGGGGTGAAGAAGGTGTAGAATGTGAAGAAAAGAAAAAGAAGTAGTGACTAGAGGGATATTCAAAGAACCAGAAAAAAATTAGTTGAATAAAAACTTTTCCTTTTATAATTTAAAGTTTTAGGTTCATTTTGACAAAAGCAAATTAATTTAAAATTTGTTTCAATAACAGAGATCATAACAGATTTATTTTTTTAAGTACTGTGGCTACAATGTGCGTACATGACAGTAACTGGAATTTTTATCTTTTAGGAGTAATTAGGAAAACAATACTCTGTTAATGTAGGTCACAAAAAAGTACCCTTTTACGAAAAATAATGGGTTACAAAGAAAAGAAATCAAACCTAAGATATCATGAATTCATTCCTTCCATTTAGTATAAAAACAAACAAACAACAAACCACAACTGTCACAGAATTTTTAGAATTAATTTAAAGGAAATGGAAATTCTTGACAAGAAATGCAAAAATAACAGCTGGTTAATTGACTGTGTTCTACATCTAATAAAATTCCTAATTTCACTGACTCATATTGGATGGTTATTTTGTGAATGGCAATGTCTTATAGCAGAAACATTTTTAAACTGGAAGTCAAAACCCTTGGGTTTCTGTACCATCTTTGACAATATTTAGCACTCTATCATTCATTAAGTTGCATCCATGTTGTAATAGAATACAGTTATTAGAGCATCTGAATAATGGAGTATTTGGATGACTTATTTAAATTTTAGAGCCTTGGTTTCATCATCTATAAAAAGAGGATTTTGAATGAGATAATGGGGTCAAATGGACCTTAAAGATCACCTACTCTAACTCCATCATTTTACAGATGAGGAAACTGAGTCCTAGAGAAGTCTTTCTTAAAGATTCATAGGTAGTAAGCAGTAGAGCTTGTATTCAAACTTAGGTCCTACAATTCCTATTTCCATGTTCTTTCCTCCAACCTATGCTCCCTTCTTAAAGATGGTATTACAAGTATCTTCTAGCTCTATTTCTATGATCTCATGATTTGAGTATAATTTTCTACTGCTCAAAAAACAGTGTTGTACTACTTTATCTCTAAGATGTCTTCTGGCTCTCAACTTCTTTAAGTGTGCAGGGAAATGATTAACTACCCTTCCTCCCTGAAATTCATGATATGCTTTTAAGTCGAAAAGGAGTTGTGGGACAGCAAGTTGGCACAGTGAATAGAGCACTGGCCCTGAAGTTAGGAAGATCCGAGTTCAAATCTGGCATCAGACACTTAACACTTACCAGCCTTGTGACCTTGGGCAAGTCACTTAACCCCAATTGCCCTTCCCTCCTCCCTCCAAAAAGCGAAAAATAAGTAAATAAAGAGAAAAGGAATTGTTTATGTTTTTCCATCATGTACTTGATTCTAGAAATCAACAAAACAACAAGGCCAGAATTGTTGTGGTTTCTGATTTCCAGGGTATAAATGCTCACTTTCAAACTTCCACAATTGCCTCTTTTGAGCTGTTTTGAGCTGGCTCTAGCATCCCCTTGAGTATAAGGTAATATTTCATTTCATAACATTATGTATGCTGAGCACAAAGTATCATAGGGAGCTGGAAAAGACCTATAAGTCCCTCATTTTATAGATAAGGAAGTGAGGTCCAGACAGGGAAAGTGACTTTGCCAAGGTTAAATAAGCAGTAAGCATCAGAGACAGTTTTTGAACCCAGGTCACCTTATAGATTTAGTTAAATAAACATGGTGACTTCAGACACTATATGCAGACCTTAAGAAATAAATGCACACTGAGAGTGAAATGGTTTAATATTGGTCCCGTGGACTGAGAATAAGAGGTTGATAATTTTCTGGTATTCTCTTTGACAAATGACACTTTTCTTATGCTAGATTTTGTTCAGACCCTTAAGGAGAGAAGAGAAGAGAAAAAGTATTTATTCAGCACCTACTGTGTGCCAGACAATGTGCTAAATGCTTTAGAAATATTATTTCTCTAGAGTCAAGGTAGAACTCTTTCCAGCATCTTTGCTGCATCTTTAGGGAATAACTGATCTTTGTGGTATTGAACTCTATCATTTACTGAAATGTGACAACTTATGATATCTGTAATATTGGGAGCAAATGCTGATACTGAGGATTTTTTGTTGATGTTATACTGCAAAGGGGTCTTTTTATTCCTATAATCAGTAAAAAAAAAGTTTGCTGTGAACCATACATATGGGAATACTCGTACTTCTTCTGTGGTGCTCTACGTTCTCCCTTTCTTGCTTTGATTCAATCAGTTTATTTATCAAATGTTGAATATTTATTTTTAATCCAAAAATGAACAGAAGCAACTTTCTCCAGACTGCTTTTAATACTGGTTTATTTAAAATGTTTTTTGAATAATTCTTATGAATCTCACTGCCTAGTGCAGGGTCTGGTATATGGTACATGCTAGACACTTGAATACTTGATGATTGACTGACCACCACAAACCATTTAAAAACAATTATAATAGTGTCTACTCCCTCACTTCTTTCCAAGAAAGGAAATTTCCATGCAATCCACACATTTTGTTCCTATTGATGTTATAGATATTGTCCTTTAATTTACCCTTCATTATTTTTCTTTCACAATGATTAGCATCCCAAAGAAAGGTGATTTAGTGCTTCTCTCACTCTATCAACTCTTCTGCTTTACTCCTGCACTGAGAAATGGAGCTTGAGAAAAGAGCTATATGATAATGTCATTTGTTGTGGGAAGGTAAAGAAATGAGAGTCAAATCATGGATGCTAGTGGGGCATTAGGTCCTTCCTTGTCCGAGTCTGCCATTAATTTTACCCATCCATTTCTATGAATGATGAGGCAGTCATGGCCAGAGAGACTTAAAGGTCCCTTCCTATGACAGGAGATCACATTAAAAAAATCATCTGCTTTCAGACGTTCCAGTCTGTCCCAGATTATGAGTACATATTCCTTGGAATAGGGCCTAAGTCCTAAGTTACAGAATGTTTTTTTAAGGATAAGCTCTAACGAATGGATTCAGGTGAACATAGTCTGGGAGATAAGCTGGTCTTTCAAAACTTCTTTTCCCACTCAGCAGGAGAGACAGTGGGGAAGCAAAGGAAGGGACATTTAACAAACTCAAAGATATATTTTCTAGAATTCCTGTGCTCAGCATGTCCTCTACTCACAAGGAAGGATGTTCCTCAGTCTTTGAAAGGCTGTGTCAAGTCTCAGCTAAAATAACACTTTTAGTAAGAAATCTTTCCTGTTAGCTCCTTCCCTCTTTTATTGCCTTAAATTTCTTATATTTAACTTTGCACATATTCATTTGTTTGTTGTCTCTTCTCTTTGGACCACTTTGGAGGCAAAGATTCTTTTGGTCTTTTCTTTTGTCAAACCATAGTTGTTGCTTAATTAATGCTTGTAGACTTTACTTAACTGTGAGCATGTAGCCTTAAATTAAATGTGTTTATTATATGTTCTTTTATTTCTGTCTTTGGTTCTGCACCAATATAAAGCTGTATGTGAAGTACCTTTGTGTATGTGGCCATTCCTTTGATAAATTAATTCCTTGATCCCATGGTCACATGATTTAAGAGTCAATGAGTTGAGTTCTTCTGTACAAGTTCAAAAGGATTTGGAATTTGCCAGATTTGTGAGTCGATTGAGTTGAATAAACTATAAATAAGTCACTCTCTTAAGATAGTAAGTATGATCACCCAGGGATGGAGTTGTAAGAAGGTTATTTCCTAGGGTTCTATTAGTACACCAGGGAGTTTTAGATTTGAACATAGCTTGTGCTTAGAGGGCTAAAATATCTCTGCAGGTGGGATGAGTACAAGTCATACTTTGTTCTGAACAGGACCAAGATAATTGCCTCCAGTGCCACTGGGAGGCTAAAATGTCATGTTTGACAAGGGAAAACCATTTTTTGATGTTTCAAAGAAATTTAATTTTAATCTAATTAAGTTTTTTTTAACTAATATCAATTTATTCTTTGGTTGAAAGCAGTAAAACTGATAGGCTAGTCAATCATTGTGAGAAGCTATTCTTTTACTCAGAGTTCTGTGATGTTGTTAGCAAAGAATTTACATTATTTTCTTTAAACACCAAACACAGTACTGTATTTGAAAGACAATGGACCTCAAATGGACACTGAAAATAATTTAAATAATTAACATGAAACCAATGTATTTTAGGTTTTTTTTCCATAAATTTAAGAACCTTTGTGATGCTACTTCATATAGCCCTACATTTACCTTTGGTTATTACTGTGGTGTTACGTTTAAGTAAAGTCAATAAAAAGAATTTTTACTGTTCAGTTTTTCAAAACTGCTCTGTACTGTAAATGTATATTGATTATGGCTTAACTTGAAGTTATAGTGTTATACACATATAAACACTTTAATTACTCTGAAGATAAGATGAAATGAAAAGCACATGAAATTTTCTTACTTTATTCAAACTGTTTATTCCTAATAGTCATTCTTTGCACCTAAAATCTGAAACTATAATTCTTGTTCATCTTTTGTAGGTACTTCCTATAAATTCCCTTTCAAATATAAAATATATGAAATCAGATCAATTCAAATTCATCATGAACCCCTCATCATTATAACTCTGATTTAATTGTCTCTTTCTTCCTCTTTCTTATCCTCCTTCCTATAATCATATCTTAAACTGCCCCAGAGCTAGAGCTGGGGAGAAGAGGTGAAAGATTGAGAATGCTAGCAAAGAGAGTATTGATTAAGGGTCGTCCAGGAGGCCTATACATTCATGAGGATGGAGAACTAGACTTACCTTCTGTATCTCAAGAAATGAATCATGTTTATAAGTATAACTGGTGAACAAGTACTAGAAGTACTGAGTTTCTCATGGGATTTCCAGAACCAAGAGGTCAAAGGTGCATGTGTGTGTGTGGAGGAGAGGGTGTTGTTGGAGTCCTACTCTGGTAAAATATGAGAAAGTGGGGGGCGCAGCCAAGATGGCGGCGTAGAAGCAGCAAAGGACCACAGCTGCCACACAAACACGCTAAAAAACTCATAAAATGGGACACTAAACAGATTTTCAAGCTCCAAAACTCTCCACAAGACAGAAAGCACATCTGTTGCTACAGGCAGCGCAGCAGGCGGGGCAGCAGTCTGGGACCCACGGCCAGAACCCAGATGGCTCAGGCCCTGGGGCATCGGGTGGGAACCTCGGCTATAGGAGAGCAGATCCGCTGCACTGGAGGCAGAGCTACCACATCTATCAAGCCAGAAGACAAAAAGGCTAAGAGAAAGGTCAGTGGATTTTGCTAACTGGGGAGGAGAAGAGTGGGTCCGGCCAAACTGCTCCCAGGGCAAGGAGGCAGCGGGAGGCGGCTGTTGCAGCAGGAAGGGCTGAGAGCCCCAGCGGCTTCCACTGGGTTGCTTCAGAGCCCTCGGCCTGCAGATAGCAGGGGGGCTGACAGGACCCATCAAGGCCAAGGGCTCTTGCGTTGAG
>JAQQSW010012802.1:0-12454 GCA_028646575.1 Pseudocheirus occidentalis
GAATGCATGTCCATGCATGCCATTTAAGTGCTGCTATGCAGATAATGGGCTGGGGCTTTATCTGCCATTCAAACGCTGTCACCCAACTGAACTGGGGAAGAGCCTGGCAAAGTTCTGATTAGATTCCACAGCAGTGTTGCTTAAACTGTGAGCTTGACTTTGCTCACAAAGGCACCAACTAGTCCTGGGCAAACCCAATAGGAATATACCTTTTAACATGTCATTGAGGATTCAGCAGCAATGGGACTCAGTAATGCAGTTAGATAGTTTGACTGTGAGGCTAACCTTTTTATAGCACAAAGCAGAAAAAATAAAAGCAGCATGCAGAGATGGTGCTGAGGCAGTAGGGGAACCAAACAAAATACTGACAATATATTATGAGGTAATGACCACCACATATAATTTAGATCAAAGCTCCCTAATAACTCTTATCAAACAGTCCCAGCACTACAGTGGCATGTGAGTTACTTGAAATAAGCAATAATCTAGATATTGTTTTATTTTGTGACAGTAATTGTCATTTAGGAATGTTTCTTTTATTAACATTAGGCTAGTTTAAGACTTCTGACTTAAACCACATACAATAAGACTGAGATGGTTTCCCCAACTTTAGTTAGTTCTCTGTCAGTTTATCAATAGATTTCCTGCCATGGCCATGTATATGTGTTTTATTGTTCTCATTTGTTGTATTTTCAACTCAGTGGTTTTTAAAGAATGAATATTTCTCCAAGGAAACGTGCAAAAGTTGTAGTTCTTAAAGAGCACACTTCATTGACAATTAGAGATATTGTAGTGGCTGTTGGTGACATATCAAGGATCACTCGGTAGGATCAATCACACCAAACTTCAAAGGAAAGTGTGGGAAAGAACAATGCCAAGGACTGACAGGCCAATGCTGCAAAATATCCTGCTCCATCCTGAGACAAGAAGCAAAGACCTTCAGAGGGAAGTGACAGTTAAATGGGTTGTTATTAATATCTGTACAGTGTGAAATAGACTTCCTGAAGTTGAAAGAAAAGCAAGATTCAGGAGCTGAATGTTGCTGGGAGTCTGTGTTGGGGGGGAATGTTTGTTATGGGCAAGACAATATAAAGAGTAGAGTAATAATTCAAAAAGGTAATTTTAACTAATGAAACTCATTTTTTCCTACTAGGTTATCTCAAAACCATTGTCAGAAAAAAATCAGATGAACTGTTAAAATAAGGGCATCTTTATTGAACTAAAATATTTGCTGGAAAAGAAAAAAAGTCAAAGAGATTGCTTTCTTCTGCTGTTCCTAGATGTCTTATTCCCACAGAATGAATGATGAACTGTAATAAATATATCGATACACTAAGAAGCACATTGTCCTAGAATTTTAGAAATTCCCAAGTGGAAAGGGAACATTGCAAAACAAACTTGTATTGCACCATACATTAGGAAAGGTTAAGAAATTTATCTAAGAGATGGAGACAAACAAGCTTGAATGGCCTGAGAATTCACTTGACTTAAACACTACTGAAAATCTATGGGCTAGAATCAATGCTTGACTTAGAAAAATAAACTGTCAAAGCCGTGTTTAATACCCAATGTGATAAAAGCTACAGAAAAAGCACATATTGCATATTAAAAGTTTATTTAAAAATGTAAAAAGTTTTAAGGTTTGTTGTGTAAGTCAATAAATTATTTCACTATTTCTCATAACACTGCACACAGGCCCCTGGCAACATAATTTTTTTTTATAAGATTACTTGGTCGAGTTGGGTGGCACAACAGCCTTACTAAGGGAGTCATTGCAGGCCCATACCCCTTAACGGTTTTTTCTCTAACTGCATTATTTTGAAATTAAGCCATTGATGCACCGTACCTAATCCCACTGCAAAGTCCCCAAAACTCATTGTTAACATCATTTGGATAATTGTCCAAGATACTTATCAGATGCCTAACAGTGATCCAGGGCTAGCCCTTGGGCTATCTCTTGCCATGTCTGTCAGCTTACCATCGCCACAGCATTATGTTACATTATTATGTCATGTTATGTTATATTATGTTGCGCTGTGCTGTGTTGTGTTCTATTATGTTATGTTATATATCGTATTATATTCTGGGTACGCTCAAACCTTTTCCCTGTAAAATTAACTACCACCTATCTCCCACCCTCATAACATAATTTCTTCTAATATAGTGTTTTCATGAAATCCATTAGTCACATGAGGCATGACGTATTTTCATATAGATCTGTTCTGAAAATGTGCCAAAGGTTGGGGAGAAACGTGAGGGACTTTAAAAGTCAAAATATCTTGTGAGTTTTGTAGGATAACAGATTTACAACTAAAAGGGACCTTGTAGGTCATTAGTCCAACTCCTTACTTTTAAAATGAGCATTTTGACCCTTTCCTCAAAGTGATCCATCATCATATATACAGCAGGTGGTTTAATGAGTGAGATGGAGAAGTTCTACTTTGAAATAATGTATTACCTGGAACCAAAATGTCTCCATTATTTGTCTTACATAGGAAAGACAACTCTTGAAAGCAGTGCTGGAACTAGACATAGTGGCCCACAAGGAAATTTTTTAGAAAGGGTCCTATGATATTGAAACACACTCTTCCAGATGCTACTATAATGCAACTGTGTATGTACACCAGGAACTAGAAAGGAGCAGACTTTGTATCTCTAACTAGATTGTTCTCTGTATCATTTGCTACTTTCCCTGGCTAAGCATATTCCCTTTGAATACATAAATGATTCCCACTTTTTTGCCCTTTTCTTTTTTTGGAGGGCAAATGGGGTTAAGTGAATTGCCCAAGGTCACATGCCTAGTTTTTTAATTAAGTAACTGAGGTCAAATTTGAACTCAGGTCTTCCTGACTCCAGAGCCCATGCTCTATTCACTGCACCACCTAGCCGCCATGATTCCCACTTTTTTGGAAACCTACTACTGGTGGTAATCAGTTTTAGTATCTAAATAAATGGTAAAAGATTTGTGATTTCATCAGCATGGAAAAATCTTGATGTGAGACTACTGTTTATTGATGAAGGCTGAAATCCATCTCTAACTCATAGATAACTCCTAGGACATTGTATGAAGCACAAAGGGGTTAAGTGGCCATGGCAGCCCAAAAGGGTCAGAAGGAGGATTTGAATCCAGGCCTCCTTGGCTCCAAGTTCAGGTCCTTTTGCAGTGCTTACTCCTTTCCAGTATGAGTGACTCACTGATGGTGTTGGTGACTAAATGTTATTCATTTCAGATGTCTGAATGTTTTATGTAAAATCATCCATGAAAGCCATTATTTTAATTTATATTTGTATTTTAATTTATATTTGTGTGAGTATCCAGACTTCACCTTCCATTTCATTCTGTATAAGCAAATGAAAGGAAAATAAACAGCCAATGCAATTATTACCATGATCATATCTCAAGTCCTTATGCTAATCTGCATAACTCAGGTATTAATTAAGTCCGGGTTAACTTTCATAAAGACTCTCTTGATTGTTTTCTTCTCTTTTCAGTTTCTGAAGTGGGAAGAGATGGGAAAGGTATGCCCAAAAAAGGAATACTGAGCAACTCAGGGAGCATGGCTCTTCCAGCAATTTCGTTTGCCTGCAATGATCGCCTTTAAAACCCTTTCTCCATTTATCAAAACTCGGTCTCTGGTGAATTACAGTGGAACCTTGCTAATTCATACTAATGACTGGGGGACCCAATGCAGATTATTGAATTCTGAGAATTAGAAAGTGAGCAAGGGAAAAGAAAACAAAGAAAAAGAAAAGAAAAATGACAGTAAGTCAAGGCTACTACATCATGAAATTTTCTTTGTTCATTTGTTTTCTTAATTATAAGCCAGTTTTTAATTAATTAGGTTAATGCATCATTGTGTACAGATACTTAAGGATCTCCCCATAGATCTTTGCTATTGGAATATTGGTCTAGAGTAAATGTAGGATCAGTTGGCAATGGGTGGGAATTAAAGGATTGGCACAATGGCAAGGTGAGATTTAGTTCTGTACAAAGTTCAATCAATTTCCTCTTACTTCAATAGTCCTTGTTTTGTTTCTGATGCCTTAGACCCATAGATGGTTTTAGCCTGATTTGTCCCCTGTCAAGCAAGAAAAATGACTAATGTCTGTTTCTCAAAAGTTAGTATGCTTGGGCCAGTGGTCATTAAAAGGCTATTAGAAATCACAAGAAAAAATTTTCCTTAAAGTATTCCCAGGGGAAGATATTGGTGATATAAAATCCTCTTTTTGGGTGTGGATGTAAGTGATTGGAGGACTTATGCACAGCTAGTGTTAGGAGTAGGAATTGAACCCAGCCCTTCTTGGCCTACTGTCTGACCCTTCTTCCACTAAGCCCCATTTCCTCTTTTGGCTTAATGTATATTTATTTACCTGAATTCATTCCCTCCCCTAACAGAGAAGAGACAGACAGAGAGAGAGAGAGAGAGAGAGAAAGAAAGAGAGAGATAAGACAACCTCTTGATCTCTCTTTCATTCGTGGAGTTCCATCCTGCCCTTGGTGCTTTGATGCAACGTTGGCAGAGAGAGGGCTGATGCTTGAGAGAAGCAGCAAAGATCTCACAAGAGATGCATGACTTTCCCCACAGTCCCCTGACAGGTCTTCTCATCTACTGATTTCAGCTGCCTGCCTATCTTCAGCTGCCAAGAATCTGCTGTTTGCTTTCTCACTTCTCTCATCCAATCCACACTGAGAAGACAACATGGCCAGCGAGCTCCAGAATGCCAAGCTCTAAGGAAGCATGCGCTCCTCCCTGAATGAAAAGAGCCCATCCATGCAGAGGGCCCTCTGCTAGGCAGTGCTGAGACCATATTGGATTTGGTGGTGAATTCTTCAACCACCTGGTCCCGGGATTCTAGCTGATGGCTCTGAGGTTTGCACAAGCCCTTGTCTTTCATCTTTAATGTCACCACTGCCGATGATTGTCTGTCATGATGCATTTGCATGATTCCTCCAAACCAGCCTTCTGGCCGAGTGACAGCATTTGATGTCTCTCTGATATCGACAGTCATGGTGACTTTCAAAGTGTTCTATTTCTGTTTCTGTCAGGTAGGCAGGGAGTGGCCCACTTGAAAGTACTCTGCATGAGAGGCAAGGGGGCCTTAAACTCACAGGTCTCCTTGCAAAAAAAGCAGGAAATACTGTGAAAAGGGAGAAAAATTTGTTCAGTGTGTTAGCATGTTACCTGTGTGCTTCATCTATCCTTTTGGCTCCAAGTGATACTAAGGGCATATGATTAGACCCTCCAGTGGCACCTAATAATGATGTTGAGGTTACCCTGGGGTCTTAATGGCTTTGACAATGGGCCATAAGCTCTGGCAGGAAGCTGGAAAGGCTTTAGGTATGAGCCCGAGGATGGACTGTTGTCCCAGCACCCGGTTCAGTGGACTCCCACAGGTTCATCACCAGACCATGGGAGGTTACAATCTATTTCTATGCAGGGAGTTTTCACGCTGAGAGGTCAATGGATTCTCTGAAGTAGGATTATACCAGCATATCTCAGTCTATATCATCACCACAACCACCACCACACCACACATTCACTCACACACAAGGATGGTTTGGGATTTCAGGTATGTTGCCAAAATGAATGATCCAAGAACTGCATAGAATCTTCTTGGACACATTGATCGTAGAAAGGGTAAAGCATCCCAATCTAGGTGATAAACTGGCAGAACTGTATTTGGCAGTTCTGGTGGCTGGTGGGGGGAGGGAGTGGAGAACTACAAAATATCTGCCGACAATAACAAAATGGTGTCCTTAAATCAACTTTTAATCCTAGGGCACCTAAAGACCCCAACCGGGAAGATCAAGGGAGGGAGCAAGGTGAGACCTGGCTGGAGAAGAGCTCACTTAGGTATGTGCAGGGTAGTGAATTGGATGTAAGTGAGGCAGAGCTATACAAAATTGTCAGCCTCCCTCTCTCTTCCAGAGTCATCAAAGTCTAATGGCAAGACAAAAGTCAAGGTGACTGGAAATGACCCATGACACAGTAATAACCTTGGCCTTTCTAAATCAAAGTCCTTGTCCAGTTCTCAATTTTTCTGAGGCAACATCCATTCAATGACTAAGGGCTAGGCAAGAACTGACACAAATGATAGTCTAGTTTACCATCAGTCGGGACAAGGGAAGACCCTCTTGCCAGAACAGAAAACAACTGCAATTTACACTCATTCTAAGTCATCAAATTCAAAACAACGAGAGGAGTGAGTTAAAGATCTGTCTCTAAGTAGCAGTATGAATAAGAGTTATGAACTCTCTAGGCCTGGGTTATGTTACCTATGAAATCAAGGTTTGGGTTAGATAATTCCTAAGGCCTGTTCCAGTTTTATGAGTCTCTGAGCTATTCTGTAAGATATATAAAGGGAGGATCTATGCTTTCATCAGCATAAGGAACTCTGAGGAGGGAACTCCCTCTACTAACATGGATCACAACCCTTCTATTACGCAACAGATAGTAATTCTCTGACACATAACAGTTAAATAATTTCCCAAAGTTACACAACTAGTAAATCTCAACTGTATTTATCACTGAGGTCTTCCTGACTCTAGCCCAACACTTGATCCAATCTTCTGTAAAACCCACTCAATGAATTGCTGAGAAAAAGGTGTTGCCAATTTCCTGGGAGTCACAGCTTGATTATAATGATCAACAGACACTGACGGTTATCTCTAAATTCTTACACGTGCTTTTTTACTTATAACTTTTCAGTGCTCTGCCAATCCAGGAAGAAATGATCTCCTACTATTCTGACTAGAGATGAGCAAGGTCATACATGCTGTTATAAATTGAGTACTGGAAAGAGCATTAAGGAACATTGCATCCAAACCTTCCATTTTCCACACTGAGGAAACAGGCCCAGGATGGAAAAGTGACTTCCTTATAGTTTCAAATCAGGTTTTGAACTGAGACCTTCTGACTCTCGTAACTCCAAACCCCATGCTTTTCCCAATGCACCACGTTGTCTCTCCCTTATGCCAAAATAAGTCCAAGATGACCACTCCCCTACCTTTTAAAGCAGTGTAGAGACCACTCAAATTTCTGCTTTATGAACTCATGAGGACTTAGGGGCGACCTAGGGTTAAGAGGCTATGCCAGTAGAGATGAGCTTTGGCAGTTCTGACCAACCTGGCTTCAGTTATAGTCCTGGCAATGGGATATCATCTGAGAACCACGCTGGCTAAATTCGTAGAGGATCAGTGCCAGAAAGTTGGCTACCAGGCAATGAATATTTCAGATAGATTATTAACTCATGAAACCATCCACTAAGATGTGGAAGAGTTATGATTCTGTTGGTGGAGGGAATACCTACATTGATGAAATCATAGTTATTTCTTTCTTTAAAATGTTTCACTAAGGCCTTCACTTTAGTGTTCTTTTCATTTATATTATGCACATTCCTGCTTACTTCATTCCACATCAATTTACATGTCTTCGCCTGTTGTCTTTTTCTCTGAATTCCTTTTATTTACTATTTCTGTTACATTCATATATCACAGTTTGATCATTTTCAAATTTGTGGGCATCTACTTTTGCCTCACTTTCTGGCTACCATAAAAAGAGCTGTTATGATAATCTTGATCTATAGAAAGCTTTTCTTCCTGAAATGAGAGGCATTTTGAAGTCTTGAAATTGAAAAACTAAAGCCTGTGATTTTTCCAGTAAAGGAGTAAACAGACACTAATTAAATCTTGGTCAAAGGAGGTTTCAACATCTTAAAGGGCAGGCAACATATGACCAGGAAGAAATGAAAGCAAGCTACTTAATGACAGGATTTCTACTTCCTGCTCCAGTCTGGGATAGAAAACATAGAACCATTGAGCTATTAGATGTCCTTCACATAGCTATCCCTACGACTCCTGTGCTACTGAATAGATGGGCAACCTGGGCAAAAATTGGGAGGAGGGAGCCCATATATGTGCCCATAATTCCCCACCCCCCGCCAAAACAAAGCAAACTGGATGAGACTGGCCCTCACCTCACAAATAAATAGCAGCAATGATAATTCTCTTATTTGCTGAAAGAGAAGACAGGACATGGAAAGATTTAGGAGCAATGTCTTAATAGTTAATGGAAATGCTAATAATGCCAAAATGTAGTGTTGAATTGGAAACCTACTGCCCCACAGGAAAGTGTGGAACCAGTGATATAGTGGATTGCTCAGAGTAAAAGGGTCCTATGTGATAGGGGTATAGTTGATCTTTAGCCTTTAGTGATTGGGCATGCATGGAACTAAGTGGAAGCCAGGCAGTTACCTTGACATCCTCCACCCCCACCAAAAGCATCTGCAATTTCTGAAGTGCAGAATCTTTACTTACAATTGTTCTGTCCTCAAGTCTTTTCCATGTGTTCAAGGGAAAAGTTACTGGGTAACCCATTGATATCTTCTGATAGCAGAGGAAATCTCATTGATACTAAACATCCATTGCAATGATCATTTCACTCATTCATTCAACAAACATTTGTTAAGCATCTACTGTGTGTCAGGCCCTAGGTATACAAAGCCAACCCATCCTGGATCACTACCTTGTCATGGTGGAGGGGATTGGCAGCTCAATGAAACTATAAGGTATGCTGTTCAGGGTTACCCAAGATGGAGAGGTCATAGTGGAAAGTTCCGACAACAGGTGATCTACTGGAGAAGAATATAGTGAAACACTCTAGTATCTTTGCCAAGGAGACCACAAGGATTGTTTCTCATGGACAGTATTAAAATGTTGCTTAGAAGATGAGTCCCTCGGGTCAGAAGGTGTCTAAAATGTCCAATGAGATTTCAAAGAGTTGGTCATGACTGAATGACCAAACAACAAATACAAAGCCAAAAATGAAACAATCCCTTCTCTGACATACTGTTGGGAGAAAATAACATGTACACAGATAAGGAAATGTAAAATCTATTCAAAGCAAATATAAATAAATTTGGTAAAGGACCACGGTGCGGAAGGTACTAGCAACTAGGAAGATCAGGAAAGGTCTCAGGTGGGAAGTGGTATCTGAACTGAGATCTGAAGGAAGATCTGAAAAAAGAAAGAAAAAATATGAAAAATCTAAAAGACATGGGGGAGAAGAGAGAGCATGATAGGCTTAGGAAAGGGACTGTCTAAAGACTGTGAGATAAGAGTGCAGTAAAATGTGTATTGAGGATAGCAAATGGGCCAGTTAGACTGGAATGTAGAGCACATGAAAAGGAATGCAAGTAACACATGTGGAAAGAAATTTATTGCAAAGGGTGTTAAGATTCAGCACAGGAGTTGAGTTTTTGATCCTCAAGATAATAGGGAACCACTGGAGCTCCTTGAGAAAGGGAGTGACATAGTTAGACCTGTACTTTAGGAGTATATATTTAGCCATCAAGGCCAAATTTGAGTTGCTGGTTGTTTTTTGGGTTGTTGTTGTTGTTGAACATCATGAATGGAATGAGATAAATATAATTAGAAATGAGATTTTTTTTTCCTTTTGTTTGTACCTTAAAAAAAAAAAGGAGGCTGCATTTCACAAGGGTGCTTTTTCATTACTTCATTGAATTTAAGTGACTTAATTGATGCAGTTAAAGCATTAACTTTGCTGCTTCAAAAAAAAAAATGACTCCGGGCAAATATTCTGTCATATTGTTATTATTTAATGCCAGCTGCAAAGCCCCAGTATGGGAATTGCTGCATAGCGCAGTAAGCCATGGTCCATGTCCCCCGGGCATCCAATCCCAGCAAGGTTGTTAGACGGTATTCATTGCAATTTGATGGACTTCATTTATCTAGACAGCCACTTATTTAGAATGAATTGGAACCCACTGAATCATCTTAATTCAGAGCCTTCTACTGTACCACGGGTCTGCAGCAGCTATTAAACCGGGGAAGATTTGGTGGCCATGACACAATGAATGTATTATCTCTGCAGAACTCTCAGGAAATGATGAATCATCAGCTTTATGGACAAGTGTTATGTAATATCCACCATCACCTTTTTTTTTTCTTCTCTCTTTCAGGTTTTAAGTATGATATCAGTGCTGCAGTCATTGTTACTTATCTTTCCCCAGTAAAGAAGTTATCTGTCATGACTATGGTTATTACCCCAATAGCACAATCATTCAGAGTTTGGAAGAAGAAGAAAAAAAGACATAGCCTGGAACCCTGTAAGAAGGCAATGGTCCCCCACATACTAAGTCTGCTGATCCAATGAGTTAATCAGGAGAGAATAATTCTCTTTTGAAGGAACTCTGCCCCCTTAATAAGGACCCATCCATGGCAAGCCACTAGGAGCAACATCTATAAACTATGCTGAGATGGGGCCAGGGGAAGGGGCAGAGTTTATACATGGTTTTGTTTGTTTGTTGTTGTTGTTTTTTGTTTTTTGCAAGACCAAAGGAGGAAGCGTGCAAATATAATGTAAACCCTATTCCTGGGAGAATGATGATTAGCTTAGAGGGCTACATCAGAAGACCCAGAATCACTTCCATGTTATGATAAAACATTATAGTAGGACTGCAGTAGAGGACATATGTATTTATTAAGTTTTTCAACCAAGGAATATAAATCTTAAAAAAAATGCGAGATTAGAAAAACCCATGGAATATATTTCTATAAAACTCTTGGAATCCATTCACATACAAGGATTTGCGCTGGCAAAGTATGTTAAACAGTTGCAATCAAATTGAAATTTTGGTATCTAGGAATCATTGATTCTTCAGTAATGAGGGAAACAAGCATTTATTAAGTGTCTAATATGTGTTAGATTGATATTTGTCCCTCATTCTCAAAGAGGACCATGACATCACAGAGGTGATACTAGGACATGAAAGTGAATTGGATTTAAGTGAGGGAGGGCTGTGCAAAATCACCAGTCTCACTTTCCCCTATGGGGTCATGTGGGTTCAATGGCAAGATATAGATCAGGGAGACTATGGATGGCCCAGATGCAGTGTGAGACCTTGGTCTTTTTAAACTAAGGTCTTTCCCAGAACTCGTTTTGACTGAGGCAACACCAAAAAACAATCTTGGTGAGTAGTAGTAGGAGCTGCTCCACTAGAGAACTGGCCAATTGAACAATACGTCTCTCTCTCTCTCTCTCTCTGTCTCTCTCTCTCTCCCTCCTTCCTTTCTTTGTCTCTCTCTCTCTCTCCTTCTTTCCTTCTTTCCTTCTTCCCTTCCCTTCCCTCTGTCCACACGGGGTATCATAACCTTACCTAGGGGTATTCTTCCCAAAGGAATATAAATTTTGAATTTTGATCACTGAAACTTTACGAGATATCTTGGAGTTTATGGACTAAAATTCTTTCCTAGGGACCATACTATGACTCTCATCCATTGACCAACAATATGTCCTAGGCCAAACTCTACTTTACAATTTTGGGGGCTCTTATTGCTCAGGGTGAATGTATATAGCAATTGTTTTTGTTTTGGCCAGAAACCCTGAGCATCTTTCTCTCCCGGATTTTTTTTTTTTTTAACTAGGTAAAGAGACCATTCTTTGCCTCAGTTCTTACCTACCCTTAATCACTGAATGGGCATTGCCTCAGTCAAACTGAGACCTGTTAAATACCTTAGTTTAAAAAGGCCAAGTTCTCCCTCTACATCGAGGGCCATCTCCAGTCATCCTGATCCATGTTTTGTCACTAGACCCAGATGAGGAAGAGAAAGTGAGGCTGGTGACTTTGCACAGCCCTCCCTCACTTAAATCCAATTCACTTGCATGTCAGGATATCACCACGCTGATGTCATGGTTCTCCTTGAGAATGAAGGACAAGCAACAAAAATATGTGTTAGATACCATGCCCTATCTTCTAACTAACTAACTAACCTGAAGGCTCTATGGAATTTTTAGCACAATGTGCTTTTTGTGATCATAGCACTGAATTTTATGAAAAGTGATGCAAAATGCTTTCTGGTTCCATTTTCTGGATACTGAATGGTGGATAGGGTACTGTATTTGTGATGAGATGTAGGCTCTGGGACCCCCCCTTTGAGCTCTCCTTGAATCTTCCAGGTACTTACTCTGGGAAACCTCTTGAAGTCTGATTGAATCTTCAGGAGGCATTTGCAGAGGCCATAAATATTTCATGGTGGCTGGGCCCAAACCTGTTACTAGCCTGGCCCTCCATTGTCCATCTGCTTCCCACCCTTGAGCCTATCAAAATATCAATCCACTCTTGCATCGACCTCATTAACTCCACCTGAAGACCCTCCCCAAACTCATTACTGGAGTTGAACATTGACCTCATACTAGAGTCTGAACTCCTTGGCTCCTCCTGGGGACCCTCCCCAGGCTCGTCCTCTGAGCCACCCCTAGATTCCTCTGTATATAGGACCCCATCTTCCCTCCACGGGGTGTGAAACACCTTGGAATAGCTTAGCACAGACTCACTCTGTGTGAGAGTGCCATAAACTAGCTTAGCACAGACTGGCTCCTTAAGAGTCTACCCCACATGACGAACTTGAACTTTCAATAAACTTTACTTTTTC
>JAQQSW010012803.1:0-12454 GCA_028646575.1 Pseudocheirus occidentalis
ACTGTGGCGAGGGCAAGGCCAGGGGAGGGGCCCTAAGGGGCCCTGGAGAAAGAACTTAGATACAGGTTACCCGGAGGCAGAAGGAAGTCCAGCCACGACAAGTTTAGAGAACGGAGCTAGAGGCAAGTGTTGTGCTCTAAAGAAGAGAAAGTCCAGGCACGCCAAGCTTAGAGAATGAGAGGGAGTTCCAGCCACGCCAAGCCTAAGAGAAAGTAGCAAGAAGCAAGCCCTGTGTCTTAAGTTTTCTGTGCAGCTGTTTCTCCCGAAGTAAGTGGAAGCCGGGAGCCGGGGACACCCGAAGCCTGTTGAGGAAGGGTATAGGTGAAACCTATACAGCCTGACCCCCAAAAACTGTAACATCTAGCCTCTCACTTTGTGAACTCATCATATCATACATATTCAGGGCTAATCTCCAATGCTAATCTCTTCCATCCAATATGATCAGTCCCATATCATAATGAGGTCAAATCCTATATAGTATCAACTACTTATTGAATCTTATAGGCATCTTCAACTCACTATGTTCAAAAAATAGCTCATCATCTTTTCCCCTTTATATAGGTAACTTCTAGGTAAAAAAAATGCTATTCCAATTCAGGCTGGCAATATATTTGCAAATTATAGTTTTAGGGAGCTACCTAGAGCTCTGAGAAATTGAGTGACTTTCCCAGGGTCTCCTAGGTAGTATGTATCTGAGATGAAGCTTAAGCCCAGATCTTCCTATCTAGCTCTCAAGCCTGTATGCTAGATTTAATCTTTATCCCTCTTTCACCTCCCCCTCCTCCCATAAGCCCATACATCCAGGTTACTCTGAGGGAGAGGCAGTAGGCAGCATTTGCTAGATATGTCAAATTACCGCCACCACCTCTGTCCCCTTAGACACATAGGAAAATAGTTCAGGACACTGAATTCAGGAATGCCTATACCCCTCAGGACAATGGTCCTGCTTTTCTGCCCTGGCTTCCATGGCCATCATTGAGGGGAGCAATCTCTTTGGAGAAGAGGCTCACATTCCTGGCTATTACCAATACCAACTGTTGGCCAACTTCTACTGATGGATAAGTGATCCCAAGAGCTCTGAGAATGACAATGCCTCCAGATCATTGGTCCTGCTTCCATCCCAGCTTCAGCTCTTCCTAGCCTTCATCCCAAAAGGTGAGACATGGGAAAGGCTTTTATAGGCACTTGAGGCACTGCTTCTTCAACTATCACAGCCACTGAAGACCCAGAAAAGAAAGTCTACCAGACCAAAGTTATTGGCAGTATCAAATGCTTCAACATCAGAATGAGTGTGATCGCTGGGAATAGCTGTACCCTAAGGACTATGGGGGCTTTCCATCACACTTGTACCTGAAACTTCCAATATATGTTCTTTCCTTCATTGGAATGTGAGCTGCTGGAGAGCAAGGACTGTCACAGCTTTTGTATTTGTATTCTCAGTACAGAGGAAGCATATAATAAATGTCTTTTTCATTCACTCATTCATTTTCTAAATTTTCCATCTCTATAGAGAATACTCCATCCTTCTAGTTACCAAGGTTTGCTACCTCAGTTCATTCTCCCTTATCTTTCACATTCAATCAATAAAGTTTTACTGATTCTATTTCTACAATGTATTTCACATCTGTCCCCATCTTTTTATTTACACTCCTACTCTAGTTCCAGTTTTTATCTCCTTGGGAATCAGGCCCACCTGGGCCTCAGTTTCTCCATCTATAAAGAAGCTAGACTAAAGGGCTTCTGAGGGCCTTTCCAGCTCTAAATATAGGATTTATATCTATGACCTCTCACTTCGTCTATTTCAATGACTTCTTAATTGGATTCCTGGCTTATAGACTCTGTCCTCTCCAATCTACGTTCCACACAGCAAGAAAAGTAAATTTCCTAAAGCATGTCCAACTAGGTCACCTCCTTATTCAAGAGACTTCAGTGGTCCCCTGTTATTTTAAGGCTAAAAGTATGAAGTCCTCATTTTATTATTTAAATCCTTTCACCATCTAGTTTCAGCCTGTCTCCACACTCAATTCCATCCAAATTGACTTCCTTGCTGTTCCCTGTACTAGAATTCCACCTAGTGCCTCTCTGTCCTTGCATAAACTGTCCCTATGATTTGAATATATTCTTTTTTCTTTTCTTTTTCTTTTCTTTTTTTGCAGGGCAATTGGGATTAACTGACTTGCCAACAGTCACACAGCTAGTAAGTGTTAAGTGTCTGAGGCCAGATTTGAACTCAGGTCCTCCTGACTCCAGGGCTGCTGCTCTATTCACTGCACCACCTAGCCACCCCAATATATTCCCTTTACACCAGTGCTTATTAAAATACCTAGCTTTACTTAATAGAAAGGTTCTCCTTATACCCCTTCCTTTTCGAAGATAATCCCACTAACTCAGGCTCAAAAGTCTAGGTATCATCCTTAACTATTCACGCCCTCTCACTCCCTCCACCGTAGGCAACCAGTTGTCAGTTCTGCTTTCCTTCCTGCCTAGAATGCTCTTCCATTCCTTCTCTACCTCCTGGCTCCCCTGTAGTCCCCTCCAAAATCCCACAAGATGTTATTCCTGATCCCCCTCAATATTAGTTTTCCCTCTTTTAATTGTCTCCATTTTAGCCTGTAGATATCTACATTTTGCACACAATTATTTTCATGTTGTCTCCATTAGACTATGAACTTCTTGAGATTAAAGCTTGACTTTTTTGTCCTTTTTTGACTCCTCAGTGTTTAACCCAGTGTCTGGCACATAGTAGGTATTTCATAAATGGTTGCTAACCTGGCATTACACCCAATTGTTAGTGTTCTCCCCATCAAACAAACAAGTATAGACTTACATTGCCAATCAGTTATCAAGTGTTGTTCTATCTCTGTAATCTCTTATCTCATCTATCTTCTCCTTGTTTCCCATATCACAAACATCCTAATTTAGGTATTTAACCTAACCAAAACTGGAATATCACAATAACTCCCTAACTGATATCCACATATCCATTTTCTCTCTTCAACTTGTCTGCCACAGACTTGTTAAACTGATGTCCTTAAAGCATAGTGATGATCATGTTGCTGTCCTAATCAACAAACTCTGCTGGCTCTCTTTTGTTTTGAGGATAAAATACAAACTCTTCTGTGTGGCATTTAAAGCCCTTCAGAATCTGGTCCCAGCTTCCCTTTCTAAGTGGGTTCTAGACTTCTTCAGCTCTGTGTTCTCGATGTTCTAGTCAAATTGGATGACTAGACATTCCATATTTTTGGATTCCATTTAACATTATACCTTTGTGAAGTCTGAATTGTTCTCTCTCCTTGACTCTGACTCATGGAAACATCAATTTTCTTCAAGCTTCATTCCAAGTACCAGATCCCACAAGATGCCTTTCTTGATTCCCTGAATTAATGCCTCCTCCATTATTTACTATGTATTTTGTATTCACTTGTTTGTTAACATGTTGAGTACTGCCACATTGGGCAGCATACAGGTAGAATGTAAGATCTTTGAGGACAGGGACTGTTCCAAGATTGGTTTTGCATCCCCAGTGTAAGTTAAAAGGATGAGATGGTAGCTTGGTACGGCAAAAAGTGAAAAGGACAGACTTTTCTAGCAAAACCTGAGCATGTTTTAGGCATATGGGAAAGAGCCAGTGGTGAGGGAGAGATTGATGATGCATGAGAGAAAGGTAATGACTTCTGGAGCAGGTAGGAGGGAATGAGATCAAGGGCACAGGTAGAGGAATTAACCTTAAAGAGAAGTAATGAGAGCTCACATTTATATTTGACTTGAAGCTTCATAAAATGCTTCTTCATATTTAATCCATTTGATAGGCATTTCAAATGTTACCCTAACATTTTGCAGGTGAGGAACCAGAGAAACAGAAGGGAATGAAACAAGCATTTATTAAGAACCTACTACATACCAGGCACTGTGCTAAGTACTTTATAAATATTTCATTTGATACTTACAACAACTCTGAGGTAAGTACTAATTATGCCCATTTTTATAGTTGAAGAGATTGAAAGAGACAGAAGTTAAGTGACTTGCTTAGGATCATACAATTGGGCTAGATTTGAACTCTGAGCCTGGCACTTTATCTCTTGTACCACCTTGCTGCCTCAGAGGTTAAGTGTAAGATTCAGACTCAGATCTCTCTTGATTCCCAATCCCACACTCTTCAATGTGTCCCATGTTACCTGTTCTTCCAGCACTCAGCCCAGTGCTTGACACATACAAGGTATTTTTAATAAATGTTCATTGTTGGCTTCTGTGACTGTAGAGAAAGCAAAAAGAGAGAAGATAATGGCACTAAGAAGGCAGAATGGAAGAGAAGAATGAAAGGAGTTCATGCTGGTGGTTCCAGTTTTCTGGTTTTAACAGGTAGAAGACTGCTCTAAGTCTGCAAGTGTGGGACAGATTGACTTTGAGAGGGGGAAAAAAAGGTTTGGAACAAGAAGTGTGGTAAATAATATTAGGAATCATTAAAGTCAGAGAAGGATTATCAAGTAGCCTTAAGAGCTAAGAAAAATCATGTACCATGGATTTATTGTGGGTGAAATCAACTCCATTTCCTTATTCCTCCCAGTAGCAGCATCCCTGAAGATGGAATGGAAAAAAAGGTATGCAGTGCTTACTCAGGGATAAGAATTTGCAAGTAGGGGACATCCAAAGCTAAAGAGGACAAGGAACAGATGGAATGAGATAATCTAGGACAGTAGTTATTGAGACATTCATATGACAAACTACCAGAGCAGGGCTGTATATAGAGGCACAGAGTAGGGCATATGGACTAGAATATTGGGGATAATTCAAGGATTGAAGGTCAAGAAAAGGGTAAAGGGTAGGTTTGCTGTGAGGACCCCCAGGAAAAGGTTGACTTTGTCCAAATCATGAGCAGACCTTAAAAGCCTTGATGTGGTGACATTTCAGACCTCCATCAATTTCATATCCCATGAGACAGCAGACATAGAGGACCAGGTCATGGTATCCTTCAAGATCCTGTCTGAGAACATAAACTACTTCCCTTTAGATGAAATACCCTGGGGTATTCCCACCTAACTGGTAAGAAAATTGCATTAATCCAACAGCCTCCTACATCATCCCAGTCACTGTGTCTGGTAGTTTGGACTACATGTCTTTCCATACTTACAGACATACTTACTTCTATACATACCAGTCCACCAG
Organism: Pseudocheirus occidentalis; assembly: GCA_028646575.1. Lineage (NCBI taxonomy): Eukaryota > Metazoa > Chordata > Mammalia > Diprotodontia > Pseudocheiridae > Pseudocheirus > Pseudocheirus occidentalis. The sequence continues at coordinate 5,164 of JAQQSW010012803.1, forward strand.
TCTTCTGGTGAGTGACCTTTAATCTATCTCCAGCCCTCTGTTCCATGCCCTGCACTATCCTGTCTTCCACCATCACCACACAATACTCTTTCCCTTCTGGAGAATATGGAAGAACAGGATGTTCTGGTCAGTAGAATCTCACGTTTCTGGATTTGGTTCTCAGAACTGATATAATTCTGAGAAATGGCAAGGTCTAGAGAATCATAACATCAGTACATGGCTAAAGTGGGGGGTTGAAAAGGAAGTCTGTAGAGTTGAGGAGTTTAAAGAATTAGAAGTCAGATTTCTAGAAGATTAATCAATATGAATATTGCAGGACCAAAGATGATGTCAGGGGATTGATTAGCGACAAAGGCAGCCACTTAAATACTAAACTTATTGAAAAAGCTGGGAGAATGCCTTGGAGACTGATGAGTGATAGTTCTTAACGTGTGTGTGTGTGTGTGTGTGTGTGTGTGTGTGTGTGTGTAAAACCCCCTTTGGAAGTCTGGGGATATCTATGAAACCCTTCTCAGAATAATGTTTATAAGGCTAGAAGGGATGGTGGTAGAAAATGTTCTAGCAATAGGAATAGGAAATAAGGAATATGCCTACCATTCACCATGGCTCTGTGAGTCAAGGCAAGTGGGTTACAAGGAATTAGTGCCCCCAGGAAGAGCTCAGTTTACCTTAATGCAAGGAGACAGAAGGAATGGATGCTGGTTTAAAAATCTCAGTGTTGTAAGGGAGTTCAGGGACCATATCTAGAGTAGAGGTTCCAAAAGACGTGGTAGGGTAGACTAAGTCATGGATGAAACAGTTAGTCAACAAACATTTATTAAATACTTACTATGTGCCACACATCATGCCAAGTTGTTGTAATAATGGGGAGGAACATGGTTAACTGGGTTAGGATTTATGAGGAAACTATATTGGCATAATGCTTGCACCTTAAATAGTGACAATGAAAAGTAGTTCCCCAATTGGGGAAATTCAGTAGGATGTAGATAGGTAGGGAATGGAAGCGGGCAGAACTTAAAGCATAGAGGATTAGTAAAGTTCATCCTCAGACAAATTTAGAATTTAGAGTAGATAGAATGATACAGAACCTTCAAGTTTTGTGGAGTGTACTGCCCTGAAGTATCTCCTCCTCAGTGAGGGAAAAGGGCCAAGAGTAGTTGTGATCTGGCCTCCAACCTTCTGGGCTTAGCAGTGCTAAAGAGGGGTGTTGAACAGTTTCTCAAGGAATGTCAAGGCTCCACTAGGCCTCTTCTTGGGGGCAGCTAGGTGGTATAGTAGTAGATAGAGCATCGGATCTAGTGTCAGAAATAACTGAGTTCAAACTTAGCCACAGATACCTACTCGCTGTGTGACCCTGGGCAAGTCTCCTAATCCTGTTTGTCTCAATTTCCTCATCTATAAAATGAACAGGAGAAGGAAATGGTAAGCCACTCCAGTATCTTTGCCAGGACAATCCCAAATGATGTCACAAAGAGTCAGACACTCAATAATTCAACAACAACAAAAAGGCCTCTTCTCAAGGTATGCTCTGTTTGAGGGTCAGGGCCTCAGATCTCTGCCTTCTAGGCTTCAAATCTCCAGCTTGGTGTTGGGAAGAAGACAGCTAAATGTTTAGCTTCCTCCAGGTTTCTCATCCATTCAGCATCATAGCTGTGGAAATATTCTAGACCTTTACAAACGTATTCGTGCCCTTTACAAATAATATTCTATGTCATCAACCTTAAAAAAATAAAGACTATTAACATAATTAATTTTTGCTATCATTATAACCTTAGGTGGAACGGAAAGGGCAATGTATAAAACATTATGGATTGCAGCAAGGGCTAATATCCAGTCAACCTTTTATCATATACTCTTCCTGTTTTGTGTTCTTTAATTGCTCTCTTAACTGCTTCATGGATGAAACGCCAATCATCCTAACACATTTTAAGTTCCTGATTTGTAGGAATGATAATTATAACTTTTTTGCTGTTCTTGTTCAGTTGTTTCAGTCATGTCCAACACTTCATGACCCCATTTGGGTTTTTCTTTGACAAAGATACTAGAGCTGCAATTTCCTTCTCCAGCTCATTTTACAGATGAGGAAACTGAGGTGATCAAGGTTAAGTGACTTGCCCAGGGTCATACAACTAGTACGTTTCAGAGGGCAGAATTGAGGGTTTTCCTGACTCCAGGTCTGGCCCTTTATCCACTGTACCACCTGACTGCCCTTTGAATTGTAACATTATTTCTTTTATCATATATAGTACTTGTTATATTCTTCCATAGAGCCTTGTGCAAGGCTAGGCTTAATAAATGTTTGCTGAAATGAATTCAGTCAAATCATCAGTGTGGGGATGGAGGTGTTCTAATATAGTTCTAACCCTCATCTCTCCAGACTACCTTTTGCCTCCTTATTTCACTCCTTGCTAGTCAAGCCAGTACTTTTCACCCTTTTTGCTACATCAAAAATGTACACAGTGAATTCTATTTGTTTCATTATGCCAATTGAAATGTTCTATTTGTCAATCAAAGAGAAAAGAATAAGTGAATTAATTGAATTTTTAGTAATGTAATTTATTCTAAAAGTGTCCCACATGATTACCTAACAAACATCAGAGATTCATGAACAAAAGCATGGTGACAGAATTTAAAAATCCATAATACTTTCATATCCTTTTCTTTGGTGGAAATGTTACCCCTCAATACTAATATAATTATCTATTTTATTGATAAGTAGATCACTTATTTCCAAGCTTTTAAAGAAAAACACTACCCTAATCCCATCAGTCTACATCTAAAATCAGACAAAACAAAGTCATATAGAATATATGCATAATATATATTCTATATGTATAAATATAACATATAATATACATATATGGGTGTATATTTTATTCAGAAAGTATCTAGCATCACCTCATACATCAGGCCAAAGAAAGAAAAGCTATTTCAAATTTGAGGTACTCTGTGGGTTAGCACCTGGTCAGAATAATAGCTTATGAGCCCCCACCAATATATTCACTTTTGTCAATTAACCAGAGGACACATTATCTCAAAGCAAAAACCATTTAACAAAATAACATATGAAATAAAATTACAAATAAAATTATTTCTATCCCTATGCCCTCTGCATCTAGGATACCCTACTTTATTGGGTACAACAGCACTAGGAAGAAGAAGGCACACTTGCAGAGAACATGCAGGAAGGTTTGCATGAAACTCATACCTTTAAACTTACATGGCTTCTATCTTCCTTTTCTGATATCCTTTTACTGGGAATTGTGCCTCTGTGCACATCATCTTTGCCAGTCTTTTCCATTGAATTTCATGTTTACCAAGCTTATTTAGCCTCTTCAGGGTCATCTGCTACTTTCTGCTTTCCTGAGCCAGTGTAGTGCCCTCTCCTTTGAAAGGAGAACTATGGCTGTTATTATGACTAAAGAACTATTCATTGCATAGCCTAAAGCTACAAGCCACCACACTCAACCAGGCATCCAAGTAGAGTTTCCCAGATCATCTTTTCTTTTGACAATATTTTTATGATATTTACTCAAAGTTTTTGGTTCTAAACAATTATATGACACGGATTTTTTTTAACTCCTGTTAAGTCTCAGATTGTGAATCTTTGTTTCCCCAAACCCATTTCAGAGACTCTTCCTCGTCCCCAGGTCCCCCCAAATTCCCACTAACAGGAGCTGAATAGATATTAGAACAACAAATTTCCCCAAATCTCTGATTGGCATACAAATAAAACTCGGGGAGAACACAAAAATCTAGGTGACCTAGGCAGGGCCATTACTTTCTACTGTGGTTTCAGTTTTCACATTCTTGCTTTCATTATTCATATCTACTACCAGCAACAAAAATCACTGATCGTTTATGCTGCATTCATTCTGTCTAACACAAACCTCCTTGGTCTCCCTACATACTTTTATTGATAACACATCATGCATATAGCACTTGATTATGGGCAATACAAAAGAAGTCCTTTAGGAAAGTATGACCTAATATTGAAGAAAAGCTAAGAATATGAGACATTGCTAGAAAACACAAGAACGTACATGATAATGTGTGCATGTACTAGCTGAAAAAAAAAACTAAACAGAGAGGAATTATAACAAGGTGTATTGGGCCAGAGAAGCAATAAAATAAGGAGAAAATGTGAAGTTCACACGTGAGGATAATTGCTTTTTATTTCAGAAGAAATAGAGTCTGAGGATGAGGCAGGAAGTAAGTTTGAAAGATTTTTGACTATGAGGAAGTCTACATGCATAAGCCTCAATAAGAGAATAAAAAGGAATGGAATGAAAGTCAAGGAAACAAAATTATAAGTCTAAAGTTCAAATCAGTTGCAGAAGAGGTGGAATAAAGATAAGGGGAGACATATTTATTACAGAATCTCAGAGAGAAAAAGAACATCAGGGAACATTTCCTTGACCAAGCATACCATCTACAGGATGCTCAACAAGTAGGTCAACTAACATGTATTAAGTGCTCACAAGTGTGCTAAGTATTGAAGATACAAAAACAGGCAAAAACGAAGGAGGGAAGGAAGGAAGGAAGGAAGGAAGGAAGGAAGGAAGGAAGGAAGGAAGGAAGGAAGGAAGGAAGGAAGGAGAGAGGGAGGGACGAAGGGAGGGAGGAAAGAAAAAAGAGAGAAGGAAAGAGAGAAAGGAAAAAAGAAAATAAGAAAGAAAATAGCCATGTTCTCAAAAAGATCACAGTCTAATAGGAGAGAGACACATGCAAACACCTACATGAAATTCATATACAGGATAAGTTGGTGATAATCTCAGAGGGAAGGCACTGAGTTTAAAACAGGTCAGGAATGACTTTTTGCATAAGGCAGAATTTTAGCTGAGTCTTAAGGGAAACCAGGAGGTGGAGATAAGGACAGAAATAGTCCAGGCCTGGTTTCCTCCAGGCTCTACTTGAAGACTTCTAGGGAAGGCATTCAGACATTAGCTCCTGAGCCAATTCATTCCACTATTGTGTAACTCCAATTGTTTGACCATGTTCTCATATGTACAGCAAGCTCAAGAACTTCCTTACTGGAGCTTACATCCATCGCTCCTATTTCTGCCCTCTGAGAACAAGCACCTCACATGAAATCCCTTTCAGACAAAATAGTGTCTCAAATACTTTATAAACCCTGTCATGGCATCATTGTCCCCTCAACCCCATTGTGAGGGATAATTTATAGTGAAGTTTCCCCATTCTGAAAAATCAAACCTAGAATGGCTTCAGTATTCACTAAGCCTAGGTTTAGGTTACCTGACCTTCCAGCAATCTGGGACTTTAGAGCAATGGAGACCCCTCCCCAGTGTTACCTCAACACAAGATATGCCAAATAGGGTTAAGACTGCTTTCACTGGACACCCACATGTTTCGCGGTCCTTTGTCTCAGAACAGATTCCTGTCCTTAGTTGTGGGACAGCCCCTCTGCCAATGAGAGTGAAGGCCAGTGGAGGGGGGGGGGGTTCTGCTTTAGAAGATTATATAACCACCGGCTGTCTTCTACGCGTTGCTCTCTCCCTGCTGCCATGTGGGCAACAGGGGCAGAATCCTTTCTCATGAGAAAGAAAAAGACCTTTTCTGACCTCAGATTCAGGCTCTGAACTCTTTCATCTCACACACCACCAGATTATTTCTTCTTTAGACTAAACCTCTCCAGTTTCTTTCATCAAATAAAGAGCCTTCACAAACATCCTTATTGCCCTCCTCTGGACATTCTTCAGTTCATCAGTGTCCTTCTGAAAATGTGATTACAAGAGCTGAACACAATATTCCAGAGGTGATCTAACCAGCACAAAACATGGCAGCCCAGAGGAGACTATCATTTCCCTTGTTATGGACGCTTCACTGTTTAGAATTGCCAAAAAAAAGGGAAGGAGTCTGACCCCATCTGATAATCTGTTATTTTTAATATCAAGCTGACCTAAAATACTACAAATTATCCCCGTCAGGGGAAAACAAAAGATTTTGAGCACTTCCGTTGAGTGAATGTGATAATGGCCAAATTACTCCTTCCACAAGAACACCTTAAAGAGGAACCAATAGAGCACTAGAAGCAGTTAATTGATCTCCAGCATGACTGGGATTTTCAGGCTGGTGTTAAGTTTAACAATCTTGAAAGGTGTTTTGGAGTTCAAATGCAAAATAAGTCCCTCCCTCAGAGGGAATTCTGTGAATTAGTCAGAGGCAGAGGCGTTTACAGCTCACAGGTTTCCTCATTTGCTGGAGGGTATCGTTATCTTTATGGTTCTATATACAAAGAAAAAGGCAAGTGGCCCAGGTCATGCCTCTCCCCATGAAGAACTGAGCATGTATTGAGAAGGAGAAAAGGCTATGAAAAGCCAACTAGACAGAAATGTAACAGCACACATACATATACACATGTGAGTGCACACACACACACACACACACACACACACTCATAAACACATTGTCCATTTAGAAATCTGGAGACCTTTCCCTTAACACTAAAGACTAATTTATTAGAGATGGGAAAATGTTCCTTTTGAGGGCAATCCATCCACACAAAGTATTCCTTGTAAGTTGTATTCTTCTTTCATGAAGAGGAGACAGAGACAGTGAGAGATGGAGAGAAAAAAAGACAGAGAGATGAGAGAATCTATAACCTGAGCCTTCAGGATCACTGGTATGGGATTTATTAGTGGAGATCAATGTCCTGTAGCTGAATGAAGAACAAATGGAATGAGAGAGAGGAGAAATCTCTTCAGTCTCTTCACTTTTGTTCTCTTCAGGTTCTTCTGGCTTCCAGCTTCAAGAGAGAAGATGGATGATGAGAAATTTACTTTATGTTGCTGAATGGAAAATAAGATTTTGAGAAGTCAACATGAAAGAAGCTGATAGTCATCATGTTTCTATCCCCGGCTTGCTACACTAGATACTTCAGGGAATTTCTCCTTTGGGGAAAATTTGCAGGACTCTCTCTTTCTCCGTTAAGTTGAGTTACCTTCCAACTATTGAAAGAGCCCCTTCATCCTGTATTGTCTGGAATATATTTTCATATGTATACTTTCTCTCATTCATCTTTTGCTTTCAACTTGAATAAATGAGTTTCTTTGCTATTTGCTATATATATGTATGTTTATACAAAAACATGTTTATATGCATATAACATATGTATATACATCTAAACGTTTATACATACACACAGATATATAAATTACAAAAGAAAATCTTCTAAGATATTGCTTGACTCCTATGAGAATCATTGGGCTCAGCTAATATTGACTCAGCCAATCAGAATTCAACTAATTTTATTATTACTGTATTAAAATCA
>JAQQSW010012804.1:0-12454 GCA_028646575.1 Pseudocheirus occidentalis
TGGAGAGTTTTGGAGCTTGAAAATCTGTTTAGCGTCCCATTTTATGAGTTTTTTAGCGTGTTTGTGTGGGAGCTGTGGTCCTTTGCTGCTTCTATGCCGCCATCTTGGCTCCGCCCCAATACATGTATTTTCTAAGAGCTTTATCATTATTAGGGCAGTTAAAAGGATTCTACATAGAGAGAAGATGTGGGAATGAGTCAATTATGTTGGGGTGACATAAAAAAATGAATAGGTAAGAAAAAGAGATGCCCTGGGAGAAGCGGGAAAAGAAAGATGGGGAAAATTATCTCACATAAAAGAGGCACACAAGGAAGAGCTTTTACAATGGAGGGGAAAATGGTGAGAGTAAGCAGTAATTCTTGAACCCCACTCACATCTAAATTGATTTCACAAAAGGAAAAACACACACACATTCAACTGTTAATAAAAATTTATTTTACCTAACAGAGAAATAGCATGGGGAAAGAGATAAGAGAAGTGGGAGAGGGGTGTGTATTCAAAAAGGAGTGCAGGTAAAAGAAGGGATTGGTCAGAAACAGGACAAATTTTAGAAGAGGGACAGAATAAAAAGAGAGAAGGATAAATAGAAGAAAATGGGATGGAGGGAAGTAAACAGTAATCATACGTGTGAATGGGGGTGAACTCACTCATAAAATAAAAGTGGATAGCAGAATGGATTAGAAAACATTAAATAATATGTTGTAGTTTAAACTCAGGGATGCCAAAAACTGTTGTGGTGGGGGCTTTACAGACCTAAAAACTGTTGGAGTTTCAGGATGTGTTGTGGTGGAACTGTCTCAAAAAATTCAGAGTCAGACCACCTCCAGTCCAAGTATAGGAATTTATTGAGATTGATGCCTCTCATGAAGTGGGCTAAGAGGAACCAGCAACTTCAGGGAAAGTAAGATGGATTTTTATAGGGTAAAGAAGTAATTATATTACAGAAATTTACATAGGATATAGGAATATGATTAATATTAAAAAGGCAGGAGTTTGTTAAGGGATTAGGCAATGGAGGAGGAGTCCCATCTGTGGTTTGGTGGTTAAACATTCTGGTCGTGCTGCCCACTAATTGGGTAGCTATTGTAGTCCTGTCTGGTCAAGACAGATAGTTAGGTATTGGGGTCCTGTCTTGGGCTAGATGGATGATGTGATTGTAACTGAATACAAGAAAATACCTGCTCAAATATGTGGAATGGGTTTGGGGGCAGCTGCTAGGTAGAAGCAGTAGCTGGGTTCCCATCACATGGACACACCTGCTGTTTCTGTGGGAACTAAGAGTTCAGGGACATACCTGTTGTTTTATCGAGCAGTGAGGCATATATGAAGAAGTTAGGACATTGAGAGTGGGCAGGACTAGGTAGATACAGTGGGTCTGCTGTTAAGTGGAGCCTATAATGAAGTTAGGACGTTGGGGCTGGGGCAGTTTTATTAGGATTTCATTAATAAGAAACACATTTGAAATAGATACACACAGAATTAAAATAAGGGGCTGGAGCAGAATCTATTATGTTTCAGCTAAAATTTAAAAAGGCAGAGGTAGCAATCATGAACTCAGACAAAGCAAAAGCTAAAATAAATCTGATTTAAAAGGATAAGCCAGAAAACTACAGCTTGCTATAAAAGGAACCACAGATGAGTAATATCAGTAGTAAACATATATGCCCCAAATGGCATAACATCCAAATTCTTAAATGAAAAGCAAAATGAATTACAAAAGGAAATAGACAGCAAAAGTATTTTAGTGAGAGACCTCAATTTCCCCCTCTTTGAGCTAGATAAATCTAACAATGAAATAAATAAGGAAGAAGTGAAGGCGATGAATACAAATTTTAGAAAAGTTAGATATGGTAAACCTCTGGAGAAAACAGAATGGGAATAGAAAAGAGTATATTTTTTTTCATCTGTATGTGGCACCTTCACAGAGACTGACCATGTGTTAAGGTATAAAAACTTCACAAACAAATGCAGAAAAACAGAAATATTGAATACCCCCTTTTAGACTATAATGTAATAAAAATAACATTTAATAAAGGGCCATGGAAGCATAGATTAAAAGCTAATTAGAAACTAAATAATCTAATCATAAAGAATGAGTGGGTCAAAGAACAAATCATGGAAATAATAATTTCATTAAAGAAAATGACAATAATGAGACAAAATTCAAAAATTTGTGAGACATAATCAAAGCATTACTTATGAGAAAATTTACATTTCTAAATGTACACATCAATAAATGAGAGAAAGAGTGAATCAATGAATTTGGCATGCAACTAAAAAAAACTTAGACAAAGGACAAATGAACAACAAATGAACAAATAAAGCTCCCCAACTAAACCCCAAAATGTAAATCCTGAAAAACCAATTGAAAGATGAACAAAACTGAAAGTTAAAAAAAACCCAAACTACTCAACTAATAAATACAACCAAGAGGTGGTTTTATGATAAAAACAACAACAATAAAACAGATAAACCATTGGTTCATTTGATTAAAAAAAGAAGAAAACCAAATTACTGGTATCAAAAACGAAAAGGGTGAATGCACCACCAATAAAAATGAAATTAAAGTAATTGTTAGGAGCTATTTTGCCCAATTATATGTCAGTAAAACTGACAATCTAAGTGAAATAGTTGAATATTTACAAAAAATATATGAACTGCCCAGATTAATAGAAGAGGAAAGAGAATATTTAAATAACTACCTTAAAAACAGAAATTAAACAAGCCATCGATGAGTTCCCTAAGAAAAAATGTTCAGGACCAATTGATTTACAAGTAAATTCTACCAAACACTTATGGAACAATTAATCCCAATACTATATAAAACTACATGAAAAAATAGGTAAAGAAGGAGTACTAGCAAACTCCTTCTAAGACATAAATATAGTGCTGATAGCCAAATTAGAGAGAACAAAAGCAGAGGAGAACTACAGACCAATTTCCCTAATGAATATTGACATGAAATGTAAATAAAATATTAGCAAGGAGATTACAGAAATATATCACAAAGATCATATCTTATGACCAGGTGGGATTTGTATCAGGAATGCAGGGCTGGTTCAATATTAGAAAAATGATCAGCATAGCTGACCATATCAACAACAACAACAACAAAAATAAAAATCATATGATTATCTCAACGGATGCAGAAAAAGCCAGAAAAAGACAAAATGTAACATTCATTTCTATTAAAACCACTAGAAAATGTAAGAATCAATGGAACTGTTCTTAAAATGATTGGTAGTATCCATCTAAAACTAACTGCAAGCATCATCTGTCATGGGGATAAACCTGAAGCCTTCCCATTAAGAGCAGGAGTGAAGCAAGGATGTCTATCATCACCACTACTATTATCTTCTTGTGATGGCAAAGAATTGGAAATTGAAGGGATGCCCATCAACTGGGGAAAGGCGGAACAAGTTGTGGTACATGCTTGGGATGGTATACTGCTATAAAAAATGATAAGGAGGATGGTTTCAGAAAAACCTGGGAAGATTTATATGAACTAATGCAAAGCGAAGTGAAAAGAACAAGGAGAACATTGTGGACAGTAACAACAGTATTGTAAGATCAGGAAATCAGGAAACACTTAGCTACGTCTATCAAGACAATGAACCAAGTCAGTTACACAGGACCCACGATGAAAAATGCTACCCACCTCCCAAGAGAGAACAGATGAACTCTAAATGCAGACTGTAGCATACTTTTTTTTACTTTCTTTATTTTTGTTTTATTTTGGCTGTTTTCTTTTGTAACATGGTTACCATAGAAATATGTTTGGCATGACCTCACATGTATAATCAGAATAAAAGTGCTTGCCTTCTCAAAGAGGGGGGAGGGAATGGCAAAAGTGAAAGAGTTTGCAATTTAAAAAAATTAAATGATTGTTCAGTTTTTACATGAAATTGGGGAATATTTAATAAAATAAGAAATTTTTAAAAGTTACAAGTGACCTAATTCTTGTTAAATATCTATCAATCAATCAATAAACATTTATTACATACCTACTATATGCAGGATACTGTTAAACATGGGGGTATAAAAAGGGGCAAAAGACAGTGCCTGCCCACAAGAGTCTAAAATAATACAAATAGTAAATTTTTCTCAATACTTATCTTTCTGCAGTATTTGTCAACACTAACCAACTTTTCTTCCTAGATACTTTCTTCTCTGGGTTTTTATGAAATTGCTCTTTCTTGATCCTTCCTCTATTTGCTGCTCCTTCTCAGTTTCATTCTCTGACTTATCATTCACTCATACTCTAACTGTGGGTACAATCCAGAGTTCTAACCTAGACCCACTTTTCTTCTACATATTTATGGAAATGTATGGTGTGTATGTGTGTGCATGTGTATGTGTGTGTATGGTGTGTGTGTGTGTGTGTGCGCGCATAGGCTCTCATGACCTAATCAGCTTCCTAGGGTTAAATTAACATCTCTTTTCCTTATGATCCCCACATTTCTATATTTTACCTCTAGTCTCACTCTTGAGCTCTAGCCCCACATTATGAACTGTTTATTAAACATTTTCAACTGGATGTCTGGATGTAAACATCTCAAATTCAACTTGTCCAAAACAAAACTCATTATTTTTCCCCAAAAATCAACCCCTCTTATGACCTTCCCTAAGATGGCCAAGGTTACTACCACTGTTTCAGTGACTCAGGGTCAAAATCTCAGTGTTATTTGTCTTTTCTCACTCTCCTTCACTCCCCACATCTAACCAATTGCCAAGTCTTCCCAATTTTACCTTCGCAACACCTCTTACATCTGTCCTCTTATTTTTCTAATACATTCAAATCTTCATGGCTTCTTATATGGAATATTTTTTTAAAACCTCCTAATTGGCATCCTTGCATCAAGTCTCCCCCAATGCATTCTAACATGGCTGTCAGATCAATATGATTAGGTAAGTCTGACCATGTTACTCTGATGCTCAATAAACTCTGGTGATTCCCTATTACTACTAGGATTATATACATACTTTTTTGTTCAATATTTAAAGGTCTCTACATGAATGGGGTAAACCTAAGCACTTTTGTAAGCATTGGTGAAGAAGCCAGGAGAAAAAGGAAAACTGAAGATTTGGGAGGGAAGGAGGGAGAGATGGAGAGACAGAGAGACAGAGAGACAGAGAGACAGAGAGACAGAGAGACAGAGAGAGACAGAGAGAGAGAGAGACAGAGAGAGACAGAGACAGAGAGAGACAGAGAGAGACAGAGAAAGAGAGAGAGAGAGAGAGAGAGAGAGACAGAGAGAGAGACAGAGAGAGAGACAGAGAGAGAGAGAGAAATCATCAGAGGAACAAGTTCCTGAAGGATGTGGGAAGGTATAGAATAGAGGGCATGGGTAGCAGTTTGTCCCTTGCATGGAAAGACATATCATCCTTTGAGAACAGAGCAAAGGAGGGGTGGAATATGTTAAGGTCTTTCTTTTCCTTAGCTTTTTTCCTCTTCCTTTCTATTTATTTTCTCTCTCCTTTCCCTACCTCCCCTCCCCCTCACCAAAATAAGAAAAAGCTGGCTTCATGGAAGAAGGGCCACTTCAGCTGAGCAGACAAAGATGGGAGAGGGACCTACTGCAGAAGTGAAGAGAATGTGGAGGGGTGAGGACAAGACGGGAGGAAGGAGAGTAGTACAGTTTGGCTGAAGTACACTGAAGGAGATAAGACTGGAGAGGTAAAAATCCCCCTCTGAAATCCACTTACAATGGCTTTCCAAGTCACATGAAAATTTCCTTTATATCATGTCACTGCCCAGTCACTGCTAGGTGAGAGTCCAGTGAAATCGCCTTCTTTCACAATCTTAAAGATTTTAAAATGTACTTACTTAAAAGCTTCAGGACTGAAGCGGTCTGGATTAAAAGTCAAGGGATCCTCAAAGTACATCTCCATCCTGCCCATGACATAGGTACTGAACTGTGGACAAAACAAGCAGTCTCAGTTACTTCCTGTCCTCAGAGACCCACAGCCCAGCTACCAGGAAACCACCATCTGAACAAAAACTTCCCCAGTGGCCCCCCTCATAGTCAGAAGACAGGCTAAACCTTAATGGGGTCTGATGTCTCTCTCTAAACAAAAATCTCTTTAGGCTTTGTGACATATGAGTTGTCTCTGAAAGGAGCAAGAAAGCCATTAGCTAGAACTTGAAAAATCTATTCACTATCCAAAGTTTTCCTCTCTAGCAAGGACCTGTTGTTCAGTCATGTCTAACTCTTCATGTCCCATTTGCGGTTTTCTTGACAAAGACACTGGAGTGGTTTGCCATTTCCTCCTCCAGCTCATTTTAGAGACGAGGAAATTGAGACAAACAGGGTTAAGTGACTTGCCCAGGGTCACACAGCTGGCTTAGTATGTGAGGCCATATTTGGACTTGAGTCTTCCTGGCTCCAAGCCTGGCTGTATATTCACTGCACCATCTACATACCCAGCAAAGACTTACTTTGGAATAATTGTAGCAAGTTACCAAAGATGTGACTCCCAAGGGTTCAGAGAGAACCCCATCACCTAGTCTGCCAGTCACACTGACTAAAGTTCTTCCCATTAACATTCATTACTTCAGGTTAAGGTTCATAGATCAATCAGAACCATAGGATGTCAAAGCTGAAAGGTGCTTTAGAATCATTTAATGAATGTCAGAACGGGAAAGAATCTTGGAGGTCATTGTGGTTTAGTGGAAAGACTTCTGGCTCTGGAATCAGAGGACCTGGGTTCAAATCTCTCCCCTGACACATACTACCCATATAACTTTGCTTAATCCCCCATTTTCTTAGTTCTAAGGTCCCTTCCAGCTCTAAAGCTATGATCCTGGGTCCTAGACAGGTGGGGCAGGCAGGATTGAATACACTGGTCCCTTGGGAGCAAGACAAGGTCACCAAAGGAACGCTGATAAGTATATAAGATAGTCAGTTTGGTACATGAGAGACAATGCCACAGAAAGAGTATTAATCTGGAAGTCAATATCCTAGCCTTGCATTGTCCTCTACTTAACCTTGAACAGGCTCTTTGTCTTCTCTCAGCCTCAGCACCCTTAACTGTAGAATAGATATTCTCCAAGGTTCCTCCAAGCGAAGGCCCTTTCCCTCTCTGACTGTTCCCTGGAAAATGCCGTCTACACTAGAAAGTGCCTTATAGAAGCAAGGCAGCATCATTTCTAAAAAGGGAGGTGAGAAAGCACTTTCTCCTTGCCACTCCACGTTCACCCTTTTTCACAGCAGTATCTGATCTTCATGCTCCTTCTTAAAGGTGAGCCTTTGAGAAATGCAGGGCCCCAAGGAGACTCCCATTTGCCAAGGAGGCATCATGACCCAGGACTGAAAGGGGAGGTTCTGACACTTTGGAAGTCTGGTACCTTCTTTCCCTTTCTTTACTATCAGGTACCCCTGGCCCAAGTTTTCTCCATTGCCAAGCTTACTCTGACAGCCAGTTATGAAAAGAAAGACATACAAACAATGATGTGCATCTTGGAATGAGAACGTTATCAACCACCGTGTCCTTCTCCAGCCACCGTACCGTTCCTACCACAGGAGGATATAACCTGAGAATTTCTTTGAGAACCTAGAGAAATCACATTAGGAGGGTAATTAGTCCTCTATACAGAAAAACACAAACAAGAAGGAAACAAATCATGTAATTTGAGTCTCCTTTCTCCCAACTTTCATATCAAACCAGGTGCCAAGTCCTGTCCTTCCTACTTCTATTAACCTCTTTGGCACTAGCACACTAGACTCGGAGTCAGGAAATTCTGTGTTTGAATCACGACCCAGACACTTACTTACTGTGTGACCTTGGACAAGACATTTAACCTCTCTGGGTCTCAGTTTCCCTACCTGTAAAATAAGGAAGTTGAACTTAAAGACCTTAAAGTTCCCTTTTAGCTCCAAATTTATTGTCCTTTCATCCTCTTCTCCAATGTCACTGGACATCAATTATGCCCACCTGAACCATTCTAACAGCCTCCTAACCAGCCCATCCTGCTTCCATTCTCTGCCTCTTCCAAATCAGCCACCACACACTGTTGGTCTCATCTTCCTTATTCATGAAAATAGTTTCAAACTTGCCCACAGTCACACTGAGAGCAAATGAAAGAGGAAGGAAAACTTCATTCTTTTCAGTACATCCCACTTCCTCGCAGGTGTTGCTCAGTTATTTCAGTCATGTCCAATTCTTTGTGACCACATCTGGGGTTTTCTTAGCAGAGATACTGGAGTGTTTGCCATGTCCTTCTCCGGTTCATTTTACAGATGAGGAAACTGACACAAACAAGGTTAAGTGACTTGCCCAGGGTCACACAGCTAGTAAGTGTCCACAGCCAGATTTGAACTCAAGGAGATGAGTCTTCCTGACTCTGTTCATAGAGTCACCTACCTGCCCCTGTCATGGTGTTACAGCTATCGATTTTTGTGCCATCCCCTCCTTCTAGAATATATGTTCTATGAGGACGGGACTTACTCTGTGATATCATACAGCGAGAAGAGGTCTGGCTCAAGTAAGGTCACTTGTTTCAACTCTTAGCAAACAAAAAACTAGCTCTCTGACTAGTTCCATAGGACTGCAGATTTAGAGAAGGGATTTTCAATCCCATTTAGTTCAAATTCCTCGTTTTACACAGAAGGAAGCTGAAGCTTGAAAAGATTAACTGGTATTCCCAAGGTCATCCAAATAATGAGTCTTTCCCTCTGCCTCCCTTCCCTCTTGCTACCTCCCCTATTACTGTCAAGGGAACCACAATTCCCCTAGCCATCCAGGCCTGCAACCAAGATGTCATCCTCAGCTCCTCACTCTCTCTTAATCTACAGATCCAACCAGTTGCCGAGTCTTAGTGATTCTACCTTCAGAACTTCTCTCACACACTGTCCTATCTCTCCTGATGCTGCCACTGCCCCTCCTCATACCTGAACCATTTAAAAAAATCTTCTAGCTGGTTCCTCTGTGCCAACTTTCTCCCTACTCTAGGCTCCCTTCAGCTGTGAAATTAGTTTTCCAAAAGAGCAGGACTGGCCATGTCACCTTCCTATTCAAAAAACTTCCAATTATCTCTGGAATCAAAAATAAAATCCTGTTTGGCTATTAAAGCGTTTCATAATCTGGACTCTTCTGCCTTTCCAGTCCACTTACACTTACTCTTCTAACATGTACTCTTCAATCTGGGAACACTGGTTTCCTTGTTATTTCTTGCACAAAACAATCTATTTCCTGACTCTGAGCACTTTCACTGGCTGCTCCCTATGTCTGGAATTCTTTCCTTCTTCATCTTCACCTTCTGGGTCCCTGACTTCCTTCAAGTGTCAGCGAAAATCTCACCTTCTACAAAATGTCTTGGCCCTTAGTGCTAATACCTTGCCTTTTTGATGACATCCAATTCATTCTGTATATATTTTATGTGGACATCTTTCCCCCATTAGACTGTTGCAACCTTTGAAAGCAGAGACTTTTTAAATTTTTTTGTACCCTCAGCAGATGACTAATAAATGCTTGTTGACTATATTTGTCATTGTTCTAGCTCTTGGGATTATGCTTGGTCATTGCCACTTCTACACTTTTGTCCAAGCAACCAACTACATTATCCCTCTACTTAATAGTATTTTTTTTTCAAATTACATAGAAAGCTAGTTTTCAACATTTGCTTTTACAAGATTTTTGAGTTCCAATTTTCTCTCTCCCTTCTTCCCTCCTGTCCTCCCTTCCCAAGACAGCAAGCAATCTGATACAGGCTATACATGTACAATCATACTAAATACACTTTCACATTAGTCATGCCATGAAAGAAGAACCAAAACAAATGGGGAATCACAAATAGCAAGAAAGAAAAAACAAAAACAAAAAAGAGAAAATAGTATGCTTGGATCTGCATTCAGACTCCAAAGGCTTTCTCTAGATGTCGATGGCATTTTCCATCATGAGTCTTTTGGAATTGTCTTAAATTCCAAAATCTAAGATGATTATTGCTGAGAAGAGCCAAGTCTCTCAAAGTTGGTTACTGCACAATGCTGCTGTTACTATGTACATTGCTCTGGTTCTGCTCATTTCATTCAACATTACTTCATTCAAGTCTTTCTAGGATTTTCTGAAATCCATCTACTCATTATTTCTTATAGCACAATAATATTCCATTACATGCATATACCACAACTTGATCAGCCATTCCCCAGCTGATGGGCATCCCCTCAGTTTCCAGTTCTTTGCTGCCACAAAAAGAACTGCTACAAATATTTTTTACATTTGGATCCTTTCACCTTTTTTTATCATCTCTTTAGGTTTAGAAGTGGTATTGCTGGATCAAAGGGTATGCACAGTTTTGTAGCCCTTCGTGCATAGTTCCAAATTGCTCTCCAGAACATCTGGATCAGTTCACAACTCCACCAACAACAAAGTATTCCAATTTTCCCACATCTTCTCCAACATTTATCATTTTCCTTTTTTGTCACATTAGCCAATCAGACAGGTGTGAGGTAATACCTCAGAGTTCTTTTAATTTGCATTTCTCAAATCAATAGTGATTTAGAGCATTTTATATGACTATAGATAGCTTTTATTTTTCATCTGAAAACTGCCTGTTCATATCCTTCGATCATTTATCAAGCAATGAACTACTTTTCATCCCTCCCAAAGGAATAGGACCCTTCTCACGGTTGTTGTTTCCACAGGGATCACTTGTCCACAAATGAGGATGTTAGCTTACAACCTTTCTATCCTAAGAGTGCAAACAGGGGGAAGTGGGGCAACAGGATTCTAGGCTTTCCTTTTCTGTTGAACACCTCAAGCCTGACATTACTGAAAAAGTCTATGGGTAGACTAGACATTGCTCCCCTGAAGGTCTATAAGAAATGTATGTTGCTACTGTAGGCAGGACAATGGACAGCACCAGACCCACCTGCAGGGATTATTTTATCTATTGAAATTTTAATTGTTCCCCAAATGTTCTAGTCACAATCTACACACTGCACCTGATTAACTGAACTTTGTATTTATACTTTGCTTATTTCTCAGCCTTCTGTAGCTTCCTTTAGCTTGTCTACTACTCTTATTTGATTTTTCTTTGCTTCTTCCAACTGTATAAGAATATGAGCATTCTTGGGGCAGCTAGGTGACATAGTGAACAGAGCACTGGCCCTGGAGGCAGGAGGACCTGAGTTCAAATCTGGCCTCAGACACTTAACTTACTAGCTGTGTGACCTTGGGCAAGTCACTTAACACAATTGCCCTGCCTTCACCTCTCCAAAAAGACCACAAAAAAAAGAATGCTTAACCTTGCACAGTTTGAAGAAGAGATTCTTCATGGCAATTACATTTTCTATCTGTGTTTGAAATGTGTCCTCTCCTACAACTATAAGTAGTAAAGAAAGCCTTGGCCAAACTACAGTGAAAATGCAGGGGAAGTGAGGAATCTTAAAGATTATTTAGCCCAACCTTCTCATTTTACAATGTGGAACCTGGTCTGGTAATGCAGTGTGACCAGTCTACACCACTCAAGTACAGTCTCAATAGAGTCGGGGAGGCCTGGCCTCAAGGAATCGATCTTGCAACTCCATTTCTCACTTGGAAGGAGGAATTTGGAGGGAATTAAGAACAGATGCAGCAATTCTAAAAAGTAATTTGAGATGATGCCCCAAAAGTTACTAATTAAGCATAACTCAGTGACACCCCAAAGAAAACAAAGAGGAAAATGAATCAAATATAATACACATATATACATATACATACATATTATATATGTATGTATCTATACATACACACACATATATATTTATATATTTATATATTTATTTAAATATATATCTAAATATATTATATATATTGTATTATACATACACATATACATACACATATACATACACATATACAAACACATACACATACACATACACATATAAATGGCTGAACAAGTTATAGCACATGAGTGTGACAGAATATGACTGTTCTGTAAGAAAAAATGAAACAGATGGTTTCAGAGAAACCTGAGAAGATTTATATGAATTGATAAACAATGAAGTGATCAGAACAATTTATACAGTAAGAACTTTGTAAGAAGACTTTGAAAGACTTATGAACTTTGATTAACACAGTGGTCAGCCACAATCCCAGAGGACTCATTCAGGATGAAACATTATTTTTTTTATTTTAATTTATTTTCTTGGTTACATCATTCATTTCCACAAGGTTTTGAGTTACAAATTTTCTCCCCTTTTTGCCCCTACCCCCAGCCCAGAACATTGATCCCACTGTAAGGCCCCTCCCACAATCTGTTCCCTTTTATGCCCTCCTCCAACACCCCTCTAGCTTTCTAGCAGAGCAGGGAGGGTCTCCCTGCCCCCATCCCTGTATGTATTATTTCCCAGTTGCATTTGATTGTATAGCTTTAAATACTAGATTCTTGCAATTCCTCCCCTGTCACCCACTCCCACTGGGAGGAGCAGCAATTCAATACAGGCTGTACCTGCGTAATTACACAGGACAT
>JAQQSW010012805.1:0-12453 GCA_028646575.1 Pseudocheirus occidentalis
AGTTTTACATCCCCTGTTCCAAGGCCCCTCCCAGCTCTGACACCCCTGTTCTAAGGCCCCTCCCAGCTCTGACATCCCCTGTTCTAAGGCCCCTCCCAGCTCTGACACCCCTGTTCTCAGGCCTCTCCCATCTCTGACATCTCCTGTTTTAAGGCCTCAACTAGTCCTGACATTCCCTGTTCTAAGGCCCTCCCAGCCCTGACATCCCCTGTTCTAAGCCCCCCCCCCCAGCCCTGATATCCCCTGTTCTAAGCAAAGTATCTCATCACCCTCAAAACTGCCCTCACACTTAGAACAGCACTGACACAGGTGCTTTTTCCAGAAGCCTGGTAGCATACAGAAGGGTCTGTGGGTCCGGCCCCCAAAGAGATGCCCACAAAGCTCCTCACCTCTGACATCCTCTCTCTCCACAGGTTTTTCCAGCACTTTCACTGGGGAAAGGAGGCTCAAAGATGACCGAGTGTTCGAAGCTTTGGGCACAACTGATGAATTAAGTTCAGCTATCGGGTAACTAAGCCAGGATTGGGACCCGTGTGGTCTTTGCCTGTGGCCCATCTGCAGCCAACAACAGTCACCTCGTGCCCCCTCTCAGTGAACGTCCACCCCCCTTCCCCACATCACCTCAGTGCTCCAGATAGCCCAGAGGTCTGCGGGCCCGCCACTCTGGCCTCAGCACTGGCTTTTCCTGGTTCCCTTTAGGTTTGCCATAGAGGTTGCGACAGAAAAAGGCCACACATTCGTGGATGAACTTGAGAAAGTGAGTAATACCAGTCCCTTCTCCCGTGTGTGACCTTTCTTCTCAGCTGGCCTCCCTCCCTCACATTGGAAAGCGCTCTGGGGGACATTCTCCTGGAAGGGAGCGTGAGACACGTTGAGCTGCCCTGTGAGCTGTAAGTCAGCCTGGCTTTTTGGGTAAAGAAAAAATCAGGTTTGACCTGCATTCACCATGTAGGTCAATCCTAGTTTAGCTTCCTGCTTTCTCTGAAGTACGGCTCCCAGTCCCCATTGCTGCCCAAGCTGAGACCAGCTGGGGAAAAAATCCTCTGTTTGCGGTATACCCAGTATATAAAAATCAACTCCGTTTGGGCTTCCAGTGGAGGGCTTTTTGGGGTTTTTTTTGTAGTTACCCTGCTAAGGCCAAGGGTTATTCTACAATGCTACACCTGGCTTCCCTCCTTAGGCTTGGTTCAGGGTCAGCTGCTTGATAAATGCAATGGACCACTGTCAGATCTCAGCAAAGAATTGCTGTTCGCTCATGCTTTCAAATATGCCCTTTATCATATGAAGGAAAAAGTTCTTCCTTTCCTCTATTTTTAGTGTTTTGAACAACAGTAAGTGCTATATTATATCAAAGGCTCTCTCTTCTAATGTTATAATTGTGTAATCTTTACTTTTTTTCTTGTGTTGAAAAGATTTACTATATCAATTGTTATCCTGATCTTAACTATCCTTGCATTCCAGTTATAAATCATACATGGTCATAATCAATAAGATTTTCTTGTGCTGCTCTGTTCTATTCCCAGGTATTATTAGCTGTGTAATCCTAGGCAAGTAACTTAAGCTCCCCAAGATTCAGTTTTTAGGTCTCAGTAAAGTGAGAGGTTTGACCTTGATGACCTTTACAGCCCCTTTCATCTCTTATCCTCTTTAAAATTAAGTGTCAGTATGCATGAATGATCTTGGCCTACAGTTTTCTTTCTCAGCCTTATCTTTGCCTGGTTTAGAGATCAGAACCATATATCATCTTTCTCTTCTTGTAGAATCAGTCTGTATAACAGAGAAATTACTTTTTCTTTAAAAGTTTGGTCAAATTTGCTTATGAATCTGTGACTTGGTACATTCACACAGATATTTCTGCTTTGTCTAAGATGGGTCTACTTAGATTAGATTCTCTACTTGTTACTTTTGATATTGCGTACTTTCGTAAATAAGCAGTCATGTCTTTTAGATTCTTATATTATTAGCATAGATTTATGTATAATCTAATTTTTTTTTAAATGTCGCTTTCACTTTGTCATTTCTAATTTGGTCTTGTTCTTTTTTTCTTTTTTTTCCCTCTTTGTTAATTTTGTTGATCTCTTTAAAAACAGCCCCAGATTTTTCTATATTATTTCCATTTTTAATTTTCACTCATTAATCTTTACTGTTGTCTTGGTTACAAGTACAGATTCAACTCAGTAAGTCTCTCACTCCCTTTCTTATTGATTTAGGCATTTAACAGTATAAATTTGTCCTGATGCTTCAGCTTAATCCTGCTGATGCTGATGGGAGTCTGTCAAGGAGACGGAATCGCTGTCTCCAAGCATTTTGATGGCTATACCACGGAAGAGGGATTAGACTTCTTTTGCTTAGACCCAGGTGGCAGGATAGGGAGAGTGGTAAGCTGTAGACAGACAGATTCCAGCTCTCTGGTAGGAAAAACTTGCAGTCCTAGCTATGCCAGAGTGGGATGTGGATTCCCCATCAGTGGACTTCATTCAGAAGCCAGATGCCTGGTAGGTGGAAATGTCCTAGTCCTAGTACTGGTGCTGGTTGGACTGCATGGCCGCCGAGTTCCCTCCTGCTTCTGAGACTGTTAATGAGGACAGACAGCCCCGATTTTGGTCAGGGCCTGGCTGGCCTTCCAGAGCAGATTGGAGGTGGGGAGCTAATAACCAGGAGGCTAGGGGAAGGGCGGGACGCCTGTCTGGGCTTCCCTCTGAGGTTCCTGAGCTCAAGCTCGCGGCTTAACGGGCCCCTGAGATGCGGGTTCCTCGGAGCCAGAAGGGCCCTGGTGTTCCCTAGTCTAAAGCTCATGTTGTAGAGGAAGAAACTAGATGGTGGCGAGGTAGGAGGGGAGGGATGGAATCTAAGTCACAGCAGCCAGAAGGGGCTGAACTGGGGCAGGGAGTTAGAAAAAGGCCGCTCTTGGGTGTTGTTTCCTACTATCCATTTACATCTGAAAGCTATTTGTAAAAATAATAATAATAATAAGTACCTACTGTGTTAAGAGATTTATAGTCAGTATCTCATCTGATCCTCACAACCCTGGGAGGTAAGTGCTGTTATTATCCCAGTTTTGCATTTAGAGAAACTGAGGCAGGCAGAAGTTGAATTACTTGCCCAGGGTCACACAGGTAGTAAGTGTGGATTTGAACGCGGGTCTTCCTGATTCTTGACCTAGGGCTCTACCCACTGCACCACCAGCTGCCTCCAAACTCTTGGAAACAGGCTCCAGGTTTACAGGTTTCCTTCATACAGGAGCCAGCTGGTAGAGATTTAAATCTGGAGTTCCAGGACCCACATGTCTTCTTCATTTACTTTGTGATCATGATCATAGTAGTCAGGCTTAGCACTCCCTTCATAGTACTCTTCCTCCTCCTCCTCCTTCTCCTCCTCCCCCTCCCCCTCCTCTTCCTCTTCCCCTCCTCTTCCCTCTCCTCCTCCTCCCTTGCCCTTCCTCCTCCTCCTTTTCCTTCCCCTCTTCCTCTTCTTCCTTCTTCTCCTTCCCCCTCCTCCTCTTCCTCTTCTTCACCCCCTCCTCCTCTTTCTCCTCCCCTCCTCCTCCTCCCCCCTTCTCCTCCTCTTCCTCCTCCACAGAGGGCCCTGTGAGAGCTCACAAGTAAATCTATAGGAGAAATGATGCTCAGACACACTTTACAGACCCCAGCCATTTAGAAAACAAAGATAAATCTTTGTTTTGTGGCCTTTTGGCGCTAGACAAATCAAGGATGTCAGCTGTGGACAAGATCAATAGTCCCAAAGTGTGCATGTGGCAGTGCGGCTTCAAGTCGGCATCAAGACCCTGCAGACCACCTGTCTGCAGACTGCAGCCATCACCGGGGGACCCCGTTCCCCTTCAGCCCCAGAAACGCCCGACCAAACCCCTTCTTGCAAGCAGGGCCAGGTTTCTGGGAGGGCCTTTCATGTGGGAGGTTCCAGAAGAGTTTGCTAGTTAGAGTTTAATGTCCACTGATTAAAGGTTCTGATGGTCCCCAGCAAATTCCCACCTCTGTGCCTCATTACCTTGCACCTCCGCTCCCCCTCCTCCGGCCATCCCAAGTGATCCGCATCCTTGCCTTCTGCTGCCCTCCCCAGGTCCAGTGCAGGCTACAGGACGCCGGCTCGGCCATTGCAACGCCACTGTCTTCAGCCAGGGAGGCTCACTTGAGTAAATCTTTTCTTATCTGACCCTTGCTGAGGGAGCAGCTCCCTCTCGGCATCCTGGGGGACACCCATCCTCGGCCCGGGCCCTCTGTCAGAGAACATGCTCTGTTTTCTCTGTACTGGCCAGGAACCCAGCCGCGGGATGGCGGGGAAGCCCCTAATGGGAGGAAAGAAGCTGTGTCTGTTCCTGGGGAGGGGCAAGGGCGTTCTGCCGGAGGCTCTGCTGAGAGCATTGGCCTCATGAGGGTTCCCTTGGGCTCCCTCTATCCCTCTGCAGAGCGCACAGCATTCAGTGAGAACGCCATCCTGGACCTGGAGCACTGGATAGATGCATACACCAGCCAGCTTCCCACCCTCACAGCTTTCATTCTGCCTGTATGTATCGGGGATCAAAGCACTTGGGCTTTGAGCAAACCTGTGTGTGTGTGTCTGTGTGTCTGTGTCTGTGTGCATGCCTGTGTCTGTGTGTTTGTGTTTGCTGAAAGAAGGGGGTCTCCTGCCATCTCATCTCTGGCCTTCGGACATGGGCAGGAGCTGTGGCTCTTTCCAGGCCTCCCCTCGCCAACCACGGCCCCCCAGCCAATCAGAGCCAATGTCTTGTTTTGTGTTTCAGTCAGGAGGCAAGAGCAGTGCAGCCCTCCACATCTGCCGAGCCGTGTGCCGCAGAGCTGAGCGACGGTGAGAGACCAAAGGACAGGAGGGAGGGAAGAAGGGAGGGATGGCCTGAGAGCAGACGTGTCCCCCTTGTCCCTGTGTCTGCCCCCACGACCAGCCTAGGCTCTGATCGTGAGGGAGTGAATTAATGTGTGAGGGATTAAATGAATGAACAAGTGAGGGATCCGATACGTGAGTGAATGAGTGAGTAGATGAATGAAGGAGTGAGTGACTAGCAGCTTGGCAGAGAGAAAAGGACGTTGGGAGTCAGGGGAGCTGGGTTTGAGTCCCGAGCTTTCTGCTTGGGCCTATCTGTATCTTGTCATTCTCGTTCCACACACGTCGCTGCTTCGTCGCCGTGCTCCTAGGCCGGTGGCTCGCCCTGTCTGGGGCTCAGTTTCCTTATCTATACGGAGGAGAGTTTGACTTTCAGTGATTCGTGGCCGGGGTGCCGGGAGGCCTCGATGCCCATGCTCATGGCCAGGTGCACGTGGGCTAGAGCCCTTTAATTCAGCCAACATTTGTGAGCCTGTGAGTGAGCTGTCGGGGGCACCCCTGGGCCTCCCCCCACAGCCTAGAGCCACATGTCAGAGGACAGGGAAGAGTTAAAGCAAAAAAACAAGCAAACCCCAAGCCCTACCGGTGTCACTTCTCCAAGGACATCGCATTAAACGTGTAAAGAGTAATAAATCCGCTTGAAGATGCTCAGCTCCAGTAGGCCCCTGCCGCTCACCCCTGCGCGGGAAGGGAAGAAGTCCTGATGTGAGCTGGCGAGAGGAGCCAAGGAGCTGCTGGAAGGTGGAGGTCTCCTCCCGTTGTTCTGGAGTGTTAAGTGATCTTCCCAGAGGGGCTCGTTCTCTCCAACAAGAGGCCAGGCTGGCCTCCCACGGGCAGGGCAGCGCAGCAGCAGCGCTGGCATCGGACAGAGGGCGGAGGAGGCCGTCCTGGGGACCGGAGACCTTGCTTGTTTTCATCTCCAGCTCCGCTGCTAACAGTAATAGTAACAGTAAACATTACAGTAACAAAACATGGCTCTCATTTATAGGGTGCTTTAGGCTTGCAGAGGCTTCACCGGTGTCATCTCATTTGACCCTGGGAAGCAGGTGCTATTGTATTCGCATTTCCCAGGCTCACATAGCCAGGTAGGCTCACACAGCCAGGTAGTGTCTGAGGTCTGATTCCATTTCAGGTCTTCCCCTCCCCCAAGTCCAGCCAGCAATCTGTCTGCTGACCTTAGATGAGTCATAAGGCCTCTTGGGTGCTCCATTTTCTCATCTGTAAAGTAGCATTGGCCCAGCCGGTCTTTAAGCCCCCTCCTCTCCCTCTATAACATTCTGTGGATGAACCGGGCCCAGCTGGCTCTCTGAGCTCAGCCAGCAGCCTCCCCAGAGCAGGAGGGCTTTGGGGTTGTGGGGAGAAGGATGTGTGAATGAGCTTGAGAAAGCGGGGCTGTGGCCAAGACCTAGGAAATGCTCCACGTCTTGGGTGGGGAAGGCAATGGAGGAAGAGCACTTCATTTGGGCCCTCCTTTAGCTCCCTTCCTGGGCGTTGTCTAAACACACTTGTGTGGATTTTCACGATCTCATGTGTGGACACTGCCTATTGATAGCATCATGAGCCAGGCAGTAGGCATGGGGTCAAAGGCTGCGACCCTCTATGGAGCTGAGGGCAGCCCGGAGGACAGCCCTGAGCTGTCTCACCCAGAAGGTGAGGGGAGTGGCGCTGAAAGTCGCTGCTCCCAGCCATGCAGGCCAGGGATCTCTATTTGTCTTCCTCCCCCTTGTAGTGTGGTCCCGCTCGTCCAGGCTGGGCAGACGGATGCAAACGTGGCCAAATTCTTGAACAGGTAATAAAACCAATGTAAAGAATCCCATTCCCCAAACGACTCCCCCTTTGATGCCACGCTTGGCATTTCATCTTCACATCATTTAGAAATGAGGGCCCTCTTCACTCCTTCACAGCCTTGAGAAGGACGGATCGGCAGGCATTGGACATCAAAGCAGTTAGGCCAGTTAGAGGGGCAGACACAGGCAAGGTCACGTTGCCTCTGATGTCTGGCACCATTGAAGGCAGCAGCTGGGTCTTAGCACACGGTTACAAAGCACCTACTATGGGTTACAGTGTCTGCCTTCAGGAAGCTTACACTCTAATGAGTCACCTCTGCTGGGAGGTAGTATGTTAGCAATGACAGGTATCAGTTGCAGAAGCAGGTTCCCTGGGAACAGAACCTGCTAACAGCACTAGCAGCAGTGGGATGGACCACCCCTCTTGGAAGTCCTCCTATCAGGCCTGAATGGTCACCTCTCTGAAATGTTGGTAGGAGGTGATTCTTAGTCAAGTGTGGGCTGGATGCAGTGACTGCCGAGGATTCTCTCTCATTCACAATTCTGGTCATGAAGCTGCCCAGAGTTGGCCTGTCCATGTGCCAGGGGCCTTCCTGCCGGGCCATCAGGATGATGCTGTCAGCCAAGGAGTCTGTTGGGCAAGAAGCCCTGGCTCCGGCCTCAGCCTCAGGCTGTGGTGATAACTCACCACATGCCCAATTCATCAAACTGGAGTTGGCCTTGGACCCACACCACCATTAAGTTCTGCTAGGGACCACTTGGCCATTTAAACGTCTGCTTTTAACCTTAATTTGGGGATTAGCATTTCTCTCTCCTTTGGACACACTCTCTGACTCTCTCTTACTTCCACCTCCAGACTCAGTGACTATCTCTTCACTTTGGCCCGATATGCAGCCATGAAGGAAGGGAGGGAAGAAAAAATATACCAGAGACAGGATCCCTAAGGCTGCAGCATGCTGGAGGTCCTGTGATGAGGGAGGCTGGTGCCCCCTCCTTCCATCCCAGCAGTATGGGACAGAGTTAGCACGTGTGGTGCCGGACCCAGGATCGTCCTGATGAAAAGCCTGAGTCCCACCCCACCCCTGCTTACATCAGAGCCCCTCACATATTCATCCCAGCTCCTCGACTCTGAGCAGCCCATGCCCTCCAACAACTGGGAGGCACGGTCTCTGAAAACACGACTATCAGACACTTGTAGGCCACATGCCAAAGGTGGCCAAAGAATTAAAGGTATGTTTGCATTGTGTGTGTGTATACACGTGTGTGCATCTGTGTGTACATGTATACGTGTGTGTGTAAAGTTCCTGAAGCCCTCCTTTGGCCAACCTTCCTCCTTCAAGGATTCAGCAGAGCACTTGAGCACATCCACAACGTTAATGTGATTTACCTTTGCCAGAGGGGCCTTAAATGTCACATTTATAAAGGGAAAATCCGGCAGGATTTGGTATTGTTGTCACCTCTGAGCCATCCGTCACCCACGAAGCATGAGGACGAGGCCCAAGCAGATTTATAAGCAACGGCTGCTAACAAATATTGGGCCCCTTCAGTCCATGAGTCAAGGTGGAGGGGGGAAGGGGTAGCACACAGTTCTGCCCCAGCCTCACAGATGCCCCAGAAGACACTGTCAGGATTGCTTGTGCCTGGGCAGCAGACCCACAAATGAGTCGGGTACCCCTCATCCCAATTGCATCAGACCTTTCTTTGATGCAGGACTGCTAATGCCTCCAGGTCAGCCCCACTGTTGTGATGCACTTAAATTGCAGTCAGCTCACCTTCCCCCCAAAAGCCCAAGATGATGGTGGGTCCCCTCAGCTTGCAGCTGATGCCTTCCTGAAAATGGGAGAAATGGCCTGGCCTGAGCGGCTGCCATCTGCAATCAGAATCAGAAGGTTTCCAGTTCCCGATTGCAATTCACAGCTTTGCCCAAGAGATATTAGGAGACAGTGAGCCCCTCAGCTCTTAATAAGGGAGAAAGCCAACATTGGGGTCCTGGCCCATAAAGGCAAGAGACCTGGATTCAAATCCCACCTCAGACACCAACCGGCTGTGTGTCCCTAGGCAAGTCAGGCTTCTCAACCTCAGTTTCCTCTTGCTTAAAACCGGGGTGAGGACAGCACCTCCACTATTGACCTCACTGGGTTGTGGGGAGGACCATGATCGCATGGGTGATTGTGAGCCTTGAAGCCTCCTTGCACGTCCCATATTTGTGGGCTGAGGGGAGATTCCAGAGGACCCGCCTTCCAATCCCAGCTCATTCACCACCTACGGGACCTCTCAGGGGCTCAGTTTTCGCCTCTGTTGTAACAGCAGCAGCAAACACATCAAAGCATTTCCCAGGCCCTCAGCTGACATCTCATGGGACCCTCACAGCTGCCCCAGGAGGAGATTGTACCCCCTGCCCATCACCAACCAACCCAAAGCCTGTGATGGCTCCACGTGGCCCTTCAGATAACATGCAAGCTTCTCATCTGGCCTTTGACACCCTCCTCTTCCACCTTTCCAGTCTTCAAGTCTAGTCAAATTGACCTACCAGCTGTTCCCCACCCACACCACTCCAGTGCCTGCCTCAGGACCTTTGTCTGGGCTATGCCCCATGCCTGGAACACCCTCCCTCATAACACCCTCCTCTTAGAATCCCCTCCCTTTCTCCACATTGTAGCTCAGGTGCCACCAGCTATGTGAAGCCTTCCTAGGTCCCATGCCCCCTCCGTTTTCTCTCTCTTGAAGCTTCCTTGTGTTACCTTGGATTTATTTATGTATGTATATGTTGTATCCTTCAGGTAGAGTGTAAGCTCCATGTAGGCCCTAGTAAGGTGTCTTGTGCATTAAATGAGACCCTTAAGGGCTTGACAAATATCACAAGTATTGTTGATCCCATTTTATAGACTAGAACATGAAGGCTTGGGGGTTAGGTAAGTGACTCGCCCAAGGTCCCACACCAAGTTAGTGTCCGAAGTGGACTTCAGACCCAGCTTTTTCCTCACTGCCATTCGAGTGCATGTCAAGGGACACATCATTTTAAAGGTCTTTTCCAGCTCTACTTCAGGTACAACATCCTCGATGACATTCTCTGAAACTGAAGACAATTCCCATCTCTTGTTCCAACCACTTTTTCTGGGGAATATTCTGGGAAGGATCCTAGCCCTAGGAGATGGAGGAATCTGAGAATTGTCTTTTTCATCAATCAACATTCCCTTGGGAAATTTCTCCAGGCTCAGGAGCTAGAGAAATGTCCCCTTCTTGCTCCACTCAACAATAACCAAAAGACCGGCCTGGGAGCAGCACAGCAAAGAGAGGAGCCAGGTCCAGACCCCAAAGCTATGTGCCTTCTATTATGTCACTGGTTTTCTGATGGAAACTTTAATTAAGGTTTGGAATGCCTCTTGAGTGTGTGTGTACACACACACACACACACACACACACACACACACACACCACGAATACATGCTGCTATCTCGTTATTCAACCTCTTTTTTAACTGATATTTCATGGCTATTGTTAATGTCCATTTTTCACGGAGTAATTTTCGAAGGCTGAGCTTGTAACACATCCGGATGACAAACGTTCCCAGTCCAGGCTCCCCCATCAGCTGCAATGTCACCCCGAGCTGTTCCTCACTACCTTCCTCAGACAGCCCACCCCATTTTATGATAGCTCTGTCTCAGTTATCACTATTGAACCTTTAAGAATTCAGCGGCTTTTCAAATTTAATTGAATACAATTCTTTGTATAATAAATTCTGCGTGAATGCTACATAAATCAGCCCTAGGAAAGATTCATGGCTGTCTTCCTCCCCAATCCAGGGCCCAGAAATCCCTCACTAGCATTACTGGACCGGAGCTGGTACTTTTTGATTGTCACAAGAAATCAATTTAACCTTTCCAGCCCAGCTTGAGGGGCACGTCTAATTTACAGCTGCCAACTCATCAGATTTTTCAATGTTTTTGTCTCCAGGAGTCCCTGGAGAATGAAGGATTTAGGTTTAGATAGAGACAAAGGAATGTCTTGGAAGTCCAAGCTTCTCCAGTTGGAATCCAAAGTCTCTCTCTCTAAGAACCAACATGACCACTTCTGTTCAAGTTGGGGAACAAGGTCAGGATTCAGAAACTCCTACTCCTGGGTGTCGGTGACCGCCTGATGTGTAGAAGGCACAGTGGTTGCTCCCCGCTATTTAGGAGAGACAGCCCTGCACCGTGGGAATGAGTAATGTGTTATTATTCTAGCCAGGCATCTTTTCTACATTCTCATCCATTACTTCATTCGATCATCCATCAACATAAATTATTTTTGCTTCCAGTCCCTGTTGAAGAGCAGACCTAACCCCAAAGACGGAGACTCAGTTTGTCTTGCAAGCTTTCTGAACATGTACCTCTTGTGTAGTCCTGTAGAATCGACATGGGGATATTGAGAGTTATTGTATTGGTGAGGACAAGGCGAGGAGGCACAGGCAGCCCCCAGTGAAGAGTAGTGTAGAAATCACTGCCAAGGTCATTTGAGAGATTTTGAGTGATCAGCATGCATTGCCTGGCACGTAGTAAATGCTTAATAAATTATTTTTCCATTCATTCATCCATCCATCCAATCCATCTGCCTATTTAACCATCTTTTCATAGAAAGCTCCAGATTTGGACCCTTGTTTCAAGCTTGGCTCTCACTTCCCACCAAGTGTGACTTCTGACAAGCCCTGTCACCTGAGGACTTAGAGCAGGGAGGGAGCTTGAAGACCAGCTCATCCAAGCCTTTCATTCAAGAAAGGGGCAAACTGAGGCCCCAAAGGGAAGTGGATTTTAGACTGAATGACCAGGAAAAAAACAGCCACTTAAACTCACCCGGACTCTGTTTCCTCATTTTAAAAATGGGAAGCTAAGGGGAGATAAAGCCCCTTGCAATGCTACATCCTATAATGTTCAGTGTTTATAATGCTACCGGTCATTTTCACTTAACCAGTTATATCTTCGTAGTTTCCTATTGGCCTCTCTGCCTCAAGCCTCTCCCCACTGCTGTCCATCTTCCTTTCAGCCACCAACATGAACTTCCTAAAGCACAGGGCACCCAATCCCAGTGGCTCCCTAGTGCCCCCTGAGCAAACAAAACCTTCTGTTTGACAAACAAAGCTCATGATGCTTCATTTCCTACCCCCTTATCATTGGACCTGCTCCCCTGGCCTCTAAGGTCCTCTTTCCTTAGCTCCAGCTCTTGGAATATCTGGTTTCCTTCTAAATTAATCTCAAGTACCACTCTTACTTAGCCATAGCTGGCATTTGTATATGTGAATACACGTACATACACACATATATATGTGTGTATACATATTCATACTATATTTATATGTGTATATATTTAATATATGTATATATAGAAATAAATACATGTGTATATATATGCACCTATATAAGTATATGTGTATGTATATATTATCTTAATATATATACATTCATTAAATTGACATATATATGAGACTATCTGGCACTTTAAGATTTGCAAAGCCCTTACAAATATGATCTTGCTTGACCCTCACAACTCTGTGACTCCCATTTGACAGATGAGGAAACAGGTTAAATGACTTTCCCAGGGTCACCTAACTAATAAGTATCTGAGGTCAAATTTGAACTCGGGTCTCCCTGACTGCTGATCCTGAGCTCAGCCCACTGTGCCGTCCAGGTGCTTTCATAAAGTCTCCTCTGATTCTACCAGTTGTTAATATTCTCCCTTCCAAAACTCTTAGATTCATTTTGTATTCTCTCTCTCTCTCTCTCTCTCTCTCTCTCTCTCTCTCTCTCTCTCTCTCTCTCTCTCTCTCTCTCTCTCT
>JAQQSW010012806.1:0-12453 GCA_028646575.1 Pseudocheirus occidentalis
GGATGGGGAGGAAGGGGAGAAAAATCTATAACTGAAGTGACTATGGAACAGAATCTTGTAACCTAAAAGTGAACAAACAAGTTAACTTTAAAAATAATAATAATAAAATAAAATTTAAAAAAAAAAGAGAGCTTCCTTTGGGGGTAAGGGTTCCTGTTAGTCAGAAAGCATATAAGTACTTAATTATGTTAAGTGACAGAGGTAGAAGAAGTGATAATGATCCCTACCCACAAAGAGCTCACATCCCAATGGAGGGGACAATCCAAACATAACTGGGTTCAAAGAAGATATATAGGGGCAGCTAAGTGGTACAACGAATAGAGCCCTGGCCCTGGAGTCAGGAGGACCTGAATTCAAATCCAGCCTCAGCACACACACAAAAAAACCAAACACTAGTTGTGTGACGTTGGGCAAGTCACTTAACCCCAAATGCCCTACCTTCCCCCTTCAAAAAAGCAAAAACAAACAAAAAAACAACCCCCAAACCAACAACAACAAAACTAAAAACAGACCATTGATTTTGATTGTCAGCATATGTAAGCGAGAGTATAGAGTTCTGACAGCTACTTGTCTTTATTTGGGGGTGAAGGATGGAAATAACTACATGGAATTAGTCAGACTGAGCTTGTCAAGCAATTTTCGCCTTCTATCTCCAGGGCACTGGTGGCTTCTGGGTGATAGGACTCCACCATAGTAAGTCCTTCTGTCCTTTCCTGCAGGCTTATCCTGTCTATATTCTTCAATGATGAGGATTCATGGGGGGCTATTCAGGAAAATGCTTGGCAGTGGGGGATCATAGGATTTAGAGTTGGAAATGACATTGGGGAGGGTCTTCACACTCAACCCATTAATTTGCAGATGATTTGTTTAAATCTTGTACTTTGTATATTCTCCTTAGCAGTTCTGCCTAAAGGAGATGGTTCCAATAAGTAGGTGTTTATTAAGCATCTAAAATGTGCTAAAAAAAAAGGCTAGGTGCTGGGGATGGCAGGGATAGTAGGGTTATGACAACAAAACCAAAGCAGATCACCTTTGTGGAGCTAATGTTATAGCAAGGGAGACAGCTAGAAGCACAGAATCTTAGAGCTTAAAAGTTGGAAAGGCCCTTAAACAGAATTTAATATCACTCTCAGACTTTCTTTACCGTCTAGGACTTGTCATCTCTGCCCCTTGAATCTCAAGTGACCTGTGTTCCTTGTCCAAGTAGGTAAACCAGTGAGTTACTGTGTGCCAGGAGAAGAGGGTTTTACCCAACGGGGGTCTTCCGTTGATGCATTTGCTCTTGTTGTCAAATAGTGATTCCGATGGCAGAAATGTCTGTCTCTAAGGCAGGATGGTGAGAGCCAGGATTTTCTTCAGTATTTAACTTTGTGGGCATTCCTTTATGTTTATATGTATGATGAGTTTGGGTACAGGGTTTATCTTCTTGCTTCTATAAGGCTTGGAACCCTGGTGAAATAGTTTCATTCTGGAGTTCAGGGTTAAGAGCATCTTTTCAATTTAAATAAATGACCACTAATCAACTTAAGTGATCAAACTAATTAAGTATCTATGTTCTAGACATTGCTAGATACTAGGGATACAAAGATAAAAACAAAACAACCCCAACCTACATTCTCTTGGGGAAATACAACATATATACAGATACTTTGAGAAGGAACAAAACCCTAACAACTTGAGGAGAGTCGAGTTGAGTTAAGTTGAGAGTTGAGTCTTGGAGGAAGATAAGGAACCTGAGACATTGGGACAAGGTAAGCAGTCTGATCAGAAGCTACAAAGCATCTGTTCTTTAGGATACTGTCCAAAGAATTCTTTGCTGTCCCCCAGGCCGTTCTAAAGATGACGGTCCAAGGGCTGGAAGAAAGAGGACATCTCCTCTGTATAGTAGCAATATCAGTAAGGATGAAGGAGGGAAACAAGCAGTAACTGAGGACCTACTACGGGCCAGGCACTGCACTAAAAGCCTTACAAAAATTATTTCATTTGATTCTGACAATACCCCTGGGAGACAGGGGTTATTATTATTATCCCCATTTTACAGTTGGGGAAACTGGGACAAGCAGAAGTCAAGTGACTGGTCTGGGGTCACACATCTGAGGCTTGATTTGAATTCAGGTTGTATTGAGTCCAGATGCAGTTCTCTCTTCACTCTGTGCCACCTATCTATGAATACCTACTGTGTATGCCTAGTTCTGTGCTTAGTTATACTATGGAAGAACAGACATTACCTCTAACCTCAGAGGAGCTTCAGTCTAACCGGGAGGGCCAGACTCTAACCCAGTGGTTCTCAACCTTCCTAATGCCGTGACCCATATGTGGGTGTCTCTGGATGGGGGTGGACCCGCCTGGAGACAGATAGAGTAGCGGTGTTTTGGTTCCTAAGACCATCCGAAATATGTGTTTTCCGATGGTCTTAGGCACCCCCTGTCACCCCTGTGAAAGGGCCATTTGACCCCCAAAGGGGTTGCAACCCACAGGTTGAGAACCACTGCAGTCTAACCTAACACCACAGTAGAAGGTATATCAGGCGAGTGTGATATGGTGAGTGTGGGGGATAAAATTTGTGAACGGCAAGAGGAAGAAGAGGCTCCAGAAATCAAACTTCTTGATCTAGAGTATTTTTTTTGAGGAGGGAAGGCAGGGCAATTGGGGTTAAGTGACTTGCCCAAGATCACACAGCTAAGAGTGACCTTGCGTCTAGTGTCTGAGGTTAGATTTGAACTCAGGTCCTTATGACTTCAGGACCAGCACTCTTTTTACTGCACCCCCTAGCTGCCCCCTAGAGTATTTCTAATGAGTGAACCTGGGGACTGGACAAATTCAAGCACCTTTCCTTGTAGTCCTCACCACGTCCTTCTCATTGCAGGCTCCAAGAACTCTATTATGAAATGGTCAATGTTCTGAACCAGATGCTAGAGGACATGCCAGTCAGGAAAGCTTCAGTCACATCTGAGAAGTCTATGGAATATTAGATGCACTTCTTCATGGTTCGGATCTGAAGTCCCCTGGGGCCCAGAAAACAGGGCAAGTCTAGGATGTGCCCATTGAATGAAGAAAACTGGGCCAAATCCAAATAAAAGTTTTTTTTTCCTGCAATCACTGGCTTTCCTTTGCTGATAAACACTCCAGACAGAACCTTTTCTATAGAAGTATAGGAACTAAAGCTGGAAGGACTTTAGTGACTGTCTAGTTCCATTCCTTGTTTTATAGACGAGAAAGCTAAAGCCCCCAAAAGGGAGGTGATTTGCTCACGAGAACACGAGTAGTAAGTGGCAGAGTATGTACTTGAACTTTGGATCTCTATTTCCAAATCAAACATCCTTTCCATTAGACCAAAACTATCTGTTAAATTAAAATTGCTTTGTAGATAAGTCATGGTTCAACTTTAGCCCACTTCTGATTCTCTCACAGTAGGTATTTACAGACTAGTTGGGAAGTGGGTACTCTACTGGGCTGCTTCTTCTTCTTTTTTATTTTTATTTTTTGCAAATTGAAGAATCAAAGCTAAGTGACTTACCTAGGGTCATGCAACTAGTAAGTGTCAAATGTCTTAGGCTAGATTTGAACTTGGGTCCTCCTGACTCTGGGGCCAGTGTTCCATGGGGCACTGCACCGTCTAGCTGCCCCTGGGCTGCTTCCTTTTTAGAAAAAATAACTTTTATTAACTTTTTTTCAATTAAGTTAAACTTTTTTTCTGATTAATTTCTCTCTCTCTTACCTCCTCCCACTCTGATTGATGATAAAGAAAATATTTTCTTTTTTTATAACAAATATTTATAGCCAAAACAAAAATTCATGATAAAAAATGTATGTCTCATTCTTCTTCTGGAGTCTACCATACCTGGCAGGAGGTGAATAACATACTTCATCAGTCCTCTGGAATTGTATACATTGCTATTGTGTAAATTTTTCTCTTGGTTCTGCTCTGCATCAGTTCATACAGAACTCCCAGATTTCTCTGAAACTGGCCATTATTACTTATGATGGAATAATATTCCATTATATTCATACGCCACAATTTGTTCAGCCAGTTCTTTTAGTTTCCAGTTCTTTGCTATAACCAAAAGCTGCTATAAATATTTTTGCACATATGGTTCCTTTTCAGTTTTCTTTCATTTCTTTGGATTGGCTATTTCTTTTCCAAGTTGCTTCTTGTAATATTCAAGGCTGTGGGTCTTGTTTAAATTTTAATTTACAAAGAAGAAAGAGCAGAATGATTTTTCCAAGTGGAGCATTAGACATGGATCATAAGATCATAGACCTAAAAGTTAAAAGGGACCTTAAAGGCCACTCAATCCAGCCTTTTCATTTTATAGGTAAGGCATAATCCAAAGGAATGTACATCAACTGCTACTCATTTACTTAGACCACTAATTGGCTAAGAGTTTTGGGTGAATTTTGTTTTTGTGGGGAGGGGAGAAGATAATTCCAAGATGAATTGTTAAAGGTTTTACTTTATGATAGGGATAAGAAATGGTCTAGTAAGTTTATTGGGGGCAGCTAGGTGGTACAGTGGTATTTCATCAATGTGATACCAACAGCAGCTGCTATGAATATGCAGGCATATTCCCAGATTTGAATTGCAAGATATAACAGACTTTCTTCCTTGAAGACAAAACCAAGGCATTTATTCAAACATCAGTAAACCAAATCCATCATAGTAACAAAGAAGTCTATACACATTGCCAATGCAGGGAACACAAATGTTCCAAGCCTTCCCTGTTAGGCCTCTCCACAAAACAAGATTCCCCAGGCAAAAATCCTCCCTCTCTCACTCATGCTAACTGTTCTGCCTACTCTCTTTCTCAGCTCTGTCTCCCTCTTCCTGCTCCCCACATTTGGCAAGCTCCTCTCACTATGGGCTTCATGTGATCACATAGGCCTATTAAGGACCAGGGAAGATCTTCAAATTCTCTTAACATTATTAGTGGATAGAATGCTGGTCCTGGAGTCAGGAAGACTCATCTGAGTTCAAATCTGGCCTCATACATTT
Organism: Pseudocheirus occidentalis; assembly: GCA_028646575.1. Classification (NCBI taxonomy): domain Eukaryota; kingdom Metazoa; phylum Chordata; class Mammalia; order Diprotodontia; family Pseudocheiridae; genus Pseudocheirus; species Pseudocheirus occidentalis. Next base: position 4,994 of record JAQQSW010012806.1, read on the forward strand.
ACTACCTGTGTGACCCTGGGCAAGTCACTTAGCCCTGTTTGCCTCAGTTCCCTCATCATAAAAAAATGAGCAGGAGAAAGAAATGGCAAGCCATTCCTGTGTCTTTGCCAAGAAAACCCCAAATGGAGTCATAAAGAGTTGGACTTGACTGAACAACAACTACAAAGTAAATTTATTGATACAGGAAACTTCTGTATTAAGAAAATCCCTTTACAAATGCAAGTTGGCACCTTCTCTGCAACTTATAGTATTACTTAGGGAGTTGCTTAGAGTACTAAGTGATTAGATTTTCCCAGGGTCAGATAGCCATGAATGTGTCAGAAGCTATGTCTTTGCAGATACAAGGCTGGCTGGCTATCTACTACGCATGCTTCTCATCTTAGAACATGATTTGTTTAAAATAAAGGAGCATCGAACTACTAGAACAGGAGGCCTGGAGAATCCATAGACTGGATCAATAGGTTGGTCAGTCAAGATGGCAGATTTAGAGGAAGAAGAATAGGCCAGTTCTCCCCAATGATGACTCTACAAAGATTTTAAAAGTGCAATACATTGACTCTTGATTGGGAAATTAAGACAAAAGTGACAGCAAGTCATGTTTGGTTGGCATAGAAGGACATATAGAGAGGTCTGCGGACATCAAGGATGGTGTATAGCCGGAAGCCTGCTGGGCAGAGCATTCTAGCACAAAGAGTAAATGAAGGTCTACCTGAGTTTGGACTATTATGAGCCCTAGGCTCTGTAATTGAACAAGAAACAAGTACCAAAGAAAGCAGTGGTTCTCTCCCTGGGAACTGAGTGAGATCTTAAGTCCAGCCTCCCGCTCCATCTGAAGACTGCAGTAGAATAACAAAGTTAGGAAGCCCAGATCAAAGAGAAGTCTGCAGTTTAGTCACTGAATCTGCAGATCTTTCCATGTGGTTGACAGTGACTCAGTCCGGCAGCAGTGGAGCTTCAACCAAGGGCAAGCTCATACTTGTGCTGCTCTGACCTGAAGCCAGATCAGAAATTTGATGATCCCAGCCTAGGACGTCAGTGCTCAGACTTTGCTATGGAGCAGGCTGCTCTGAGTGCATTGCAAGCTTTCAGGTTACCAGCCTGGGCTATTTGGGATCCTGAGATCCTTCAATAACACAGTACTCAAAACCAAGAAAGCAGCATCATGACAGAACAAAAAACAGGATCAAGTACAGCTCAGTTATTCTGTTTAGAAATGCACAAAGCCTAGCCCTAAAATGCTAAAGTCAGGAAGTAAGCCTGGAAAAAGAAGCAAGTAAACAAAAAAAATTCACTTTTAAGAGCAATTATGGAGACAGGGACTCTTAAGGCACAAAATCAGAATAAGAGAATGACCCCAAACATCTACAAGCAGAACCTTAGAGAAAAAAATACAGTCCTACTGGGACTTCCAGTAGAGGCCTGGTCCCACCTCAGTCAATATTCCTTTCTCTTCCTCTAAGACTGGATGTTGTATCAGACTCTTGCTCTGGAACCATTTCCGATTGTCAAATTTAACTTTAGGTTAATGATAATAATAATTAAAATTTATATAGTGCTTAAAGATTTGAAAAATAACTTTATGTCCACCCTTCGAGGTAGGTACTTGTCATGTTATCCACGTTTTACAGGTTTCTCCCCTTTACAAAGAGGTCAATGTCTTCTGGGTAAGTGATGAATGTGTGGCATGGGCACACCGTCGGTTCTTTTGGGCTATTATTGTTCTGCAGTCCAGCCCAGTGTGAACAAAAGGTACCCTTTTATGCCTCAGCCCTTCTCAATCAGCCCTTCTTGATGGGATAATTGGAATAAAGAGACCGGAACATAAAATGTCACAGAATGATCTGGGAGGGCTCTTTGGTGTTCTCTGGTCCATCCCAATCCTTTTACAAAAGAGTCAGAGCAGTTCTGCTTCCCAGAAGATGGCTTCTGCACTCTTGAATTCTCATTGGGGTGCCCCCTACCTAGGGGTTCCCAGCAGAGGCTCTATGCTTTCTCCTTATGAGAACACACATTTCTACGGACTTTGCCTTTACTCTTCTATCTGCTACTTGATTGTTTCAGCCCAACTTCCAATTCCTGTGTGATTGCTGCAAAGGAAAGGGCTCTCAGCTGTGAATCCTTTCCTCTGTAAACCCACTGTGGCTTCAGGAGTGACGTCCTTGACATCAGATAGAAGTTCGATCTTACTCTTCAAGAGGGTTTTGATCTGGCTGGAAACTGAGCAGGTTGGGGAGCTCAGATGCTCAGGCTAGGCAGATGCTCTTACAGTCCCTACCCTTTTAGGAGATGTTTATGAGTGTTAGCAGAAGCTCCTCATAAAAAGCCTTGGAGAAGCCAGTGACATCAGTTCCCTTTCCACTTAGTTTTCATGATCCCATTTGTAATAATTTCATGTTTTATGAGGGACACTTCCTACAACATCCTAAGCCGAATGGAAACACATGTGGCTCCATCAGACGTCCTGGGCCTGCTCTCAGAGATGAGCTTCCAACTCCCCACTGTTTAAAAGAAGCTCTCAGAAGAAGAGAGAGACAGGGAGTGGGAGGTGGGCCTGGTGGCCTCCTTGGAGAGTCACAGAATATTAGAGCTTGAAGGGACCTCAGAAGTCATCCAGTCTTCTTGCTTCTCACTTCAGAAAGGGTCAAACAAGTTCTTATTGAGAGGGAATGTCTTTTCAGATGTCAGAGATTCAGAGCCAGAAGGGACCTCAGAGGTCACCCAATACAACCCCTTTGTTGTTTCAGCTGAGGGCCTACAGGCCCTCGGACTTTAAAAGTGACTTGTCTGAGGTGACATAGGCCACCCACAGCCATATGAACCTAGAATCTCTGACTCCAAAGACAGTACTCTTTCTACCAGACCATACTGCCTCTGTTCCTTGTCTGGAGAATTTTTGTCATTAGTGACAATTTCTCTCCTACAGACAAGACTAGGGTGAAGGAGTATGGTCTTGGTTGTGCTCCTTGACAAATATCTTTAAGTATCAAGAATGAGACTAGCTTGGGGGTTCCCAGGTTTGGGTTTTGACATGCAACGTGTACAATATAGAACATATAATGTATTATTGCCATTTTTGCTAGCCTAAGAATGTGGAGAGAAGGCAGAAATTGTGAGGTAGTACCAGACAGTAGGTAAAGGGAAAAGCCAAAGCAACAATAAACGTCAAGGCTAGCTAGAGTCTACAAATAGCTGCAAAGGCAAGATTCTAGATCATAGAAATGGAATAACCAGAGCAAGAGCTTATTCCATGCAGTATACAGGCATCAGAGGCCTAGGCAAGGCTGCAGGCTTCAGATCATAGTTAACAGAACTCAGGGTATGGGAAAAGGAGTCAGTAATCTGGATCAATGGTCAATCAGTTCAATGAACACTTAAGTACCTATGCATAGAGCATGGTATTGAGTGTTGAGGGAGAGAGATATTTTAGATAAAATACAGTTCCTACCCCCCACATAACTGCTGTAATGTAAATTAATATATGATAAATTCATTAAGAAGATGCAGTGCAAAGTATTATATTTAGCCAATGAGAAAAGGTCATTATTGCATTGGATATGTGCTATAAAGGATAAGTTTCAAAAGGTAAAGACAGAGCTAGGAAGGTCACCAAACAAATAGAGAGGCTTGATAATGAGGCAAGGTGTTCTATTGTAATGGTAATGGTAATTTAAAGATCTTCCCTACTTTGAAAATAAACTTTGTCCCCAATAAGCTGAATGTTGTCACATGGAGCCTGTGGTGGGAGGAGTTTGCTGAAGGGTGGAGCAGAGCCCACAAGAAGCTGGGAATCAGAGCAAGATAGATGACGGGAGAGAAAGGATGCTCAGGTGAGGAGTTCAGTAAAGCTCATGAGTAAATGTTAGTTTTTTGCCATCTGCTATGACAGCTAGACTTGTGTTGGCTTGTGAGAAGGCTCAAAGATGCCGTGGCTCTCTTTACTGTTATAGTTGATTAACTGGTAATGATGGAATTGGCTTAGTGTTTCTGGAATTTGATTTTCTGGTGTCAGAATAAATGTTTCACTTCTGTCCTCTATATGGAGAGTCTATTATATTTCATGATTGAGCATCATGTGGGCCTATTTATAGTCATGGTCAGTGCTGTAAATATTGCATTGGTGCTACACTCATCTGGGAACTTCTTAGGCTCTTCTGGTTGGAGAGGGAGCCAAATCTAGAATCAAGTAAATCCACCTAGTAAGTAATACTGGGTCAATTCTAAAAAGATGAAATTCAATAATGATTTTTTAAAAATCCATTTTACCAGTATGAGATGGGGGAGGAGTGACAACTAGGTTGGTTCATCTGAAAAAGATCTGAGGGCTTGAATGGTTTGCAAATGACCAGTGGAGATGTAATGGAAGTATGAGAGGCGTTAAGACAGCCACAGGGTTGGAACCCATCCTGAGTATTTGGTTGAGTTTTGGGTGTCCCATTTTAGGAATGACATTGATAAGCTGAAGAACACACAAGATGGTAAAGACTATTTAATTTGTGTCATATTAGAAGCAATTGGAAGTCTGGGGTTTAGAGAAGTCTAGAGAAGAGTAAATTCAGTAGGTGACATAATAAGAGTTTCCAAGTATTTGAAAAGTTAATATGTGTAACAGGAATTGTTTTTATTGTGCCACTTCTATTGAGAACAGAACTTGGAGCAATGCATTGAAGCTGAAAACAGGCAAATCTAGGTTTGATACAAGGAGAATCTTCCAAACAATTAAAGCCATCCCAAAGTGGAATGGCCTGCCCTCCACCGGAGGTCTTTAAACAAAGGGCAGCCAATCACTTGTTGGATATATGGGAGAGGGCATTCTTGTGTCAGGGGCAGCCCAACTAGAGAGACCTAGAGGCTCCTTGCAACTCTGCTCTTTTGACCCACTGAAAAGGGAACTCTCAGTAACTGCTGGCACATACTGACTCATCCCTCCTGTTTCTTTTTTTAATTTTAATTTATTTTCTTGATTACATCATTCATTTCCACAAGGTTTTGAGTTACACATTTTCTCCCCTTCTTTCCCCTACCCCCAAGCCCCAGTGATCCCACCGTAAAGCCCCTCCCACAATCTGTTCTCTTTTATGTCCTCCTCCAACGCCCCTCTAACTTTCTAGTAGGGCAGGGAGAATCCCTCCTGTTTCTAAATTAGTTTATCGTTTACAAATTTTGTGTGTGTGTGTGCAAAATAGTCCTGTAGGGTTGGTAGGGCAGGTGTTTTTTATCCTGTTTTGTGGATGAGGAGATTAAGACTTGGAGAACTCAACTGACTTTCCCAAAGTTTGCGCGTAGCAGAGACAACACAAGAGTGCAAGCCTCATGACTGTGAGCAGAGCACACAACCTTTGTACGGCTGCAGGGCATTGGTGGTGAAGCTCTTGGTGGTTGTTCAGTCATTTCGGTTGTGTCTGACTCTCTGTGACCCCATTTGTGCATTTTTTGGGCAAAGATACTGGAGTGGCTTGCTGTTTCCTCCTCCAGTTCATTTTACAGATGAGAAAACGGAGGCAAACAAGGTTAAGTGACTTGCCCAGGGTCACACAGCTAGTAAGCATCTGAGGTCAGATTTGAACTCAGAAAGGTGAATCTTCCTGACTCCTGGTCCAGGACTCTGTGCACTATGGCGCCACCTAGCTGCCAAAGCCCTCCATTTGGTAGGTTTATTGCTTCATGTTGATCCCTTCATTAATCTCTGACTGGCACATCCCACAATGGCTATTCTAAAACCAAATTTTTTTCCCCAACTGTTCTAAAGCCTCGAAATCAGCCTGCAATGATCTCTCTCTGGTATCTGCACTTACATTTTATTGATGGAAATAACAGGTACGCATAAAAGTGAATAATAAACATAAACAGGGAAGCTAGGTAATGCAGCGGCTAGAACACCCAACCTGCAGTCAGGAAGACAAGTTCAAATCTGACCGGAGATACTGACTAGCTGTGTGACCCTGGACAAGTCATTTAACCCTGTTTACCTCTGTTTCTTCATCTATAAAATGAAGAGGAGAAGGAAATGGCAAACCACTCCAGCATCTTTGCCAAGAAAACCTCAACATGAGATTGGGGGAGTCAAACACGATTGAGAAACATACACAATGAAAATGCAAAATTTTTGTAGGGAGCATTAGTGACTGGGGATGAAGAAAGGCCTCCTGTAGGAGATGACTGTTGAGTCAAGCTCTGAAGTGAGCTAGGAATTCTAAGAGGCGGAGGTAAGGAGGCAGTGTATTACAGGCACGGGGATCATCCGTATCAAGGCAGTGATGGGAGATGTGTTGTCATGTATGAGAAGCAGCAGACAGGCCAGATTGGTTTGAAAGGAGATTACATGAAATGTAGTAATGTTTACATAATAAGCCCAGAAAGGCAGCCTGGAACCAGATTGCAAAGGCCTTTAAATGCCAAATGGAGGAGTTTGCATTTTATCCTAGAGGACATTGGGAGCTACTGGAGCTTTTCGACATAGACTTGTTCCCTAAGGATGGTCACATTGACAACTGTGTGAAGGATAATCAGAGTGAAGATGCTTGATGCAGGAAGCTCAGTTAGGAGGCAAAGGTAAGAGCCCAGATGAGTGGTGAACGTAGGTGGTGGCTGTCTGAGTGCAGAGCTGTTGGGGAAGTAGGAAACCACAGGTAGCTGGCAGGGGATAGCTTGGATGTGGTATCACAGGAAAGTGGAAATTGGAGGATAATTCTGAGGTCAAGAACCTGTATGGCCGGTAGAATGGCAGTCCCTCAACAGAAATTAAACATGAACTAAAAAGAGAGATGCAATTTGGGAAAAAAAACCTCAATGAGTTCTGTTTCAGGCATGTGGAATTTTGAGAAGCCTGTCTGATTGGAGACATAAATTTGGCAGTTACTGATGTGGGGACTGGAACACAGGAGAGAAGACAGGGCTGCATAGATTTATGAATCAATGAATAAAACATTAAAAAAGTGCCTGCTATGTGCAAAAGACTAGTGTTACAAATGGAAAAATAAGAAAGTTTATGTCCTCAAAGAGCTCACATTCTGATGGGAGAAACAACATACATGGGAGCTGTTAGATGGAAAGGCCCCAAGGCCCTGAGGGCACAGAGGCAAAGATAATGCTTCTTGTTTAATGTGATTTCCACTGATTAAATCACATCGGTTTCTGATACTGAACTATTTGCCTTGCCAAAGGTTAGTGTGATGAAAACTTTCTTTTATGGGTCTTTGATAACTGTGGCTATAACAATTGCAGGAGCTACATTTCTACAGATATTTCTTCCCAGTATGGTGCAAGCAGGAGTAACTCATAGAGATGCAATTGAATCCCTGAGAACAGATGAAATCACCAAGAGATGGGATGAGAGAAGAGAAGAGCAGAGAAGAGAAGAGAGAGAAGAGAAAGGAAGAGAGAGAAGGGAAGAGAGAGAAGAGTACAGAAGAGAGAGAAGAGAAGAGAGAGAAGAGTAGAGAAGAGAGAGAAGAGGAGAGGAG
>JAQQSW010012807.1:0-12453 GCA_028646575.1 Pseudocheirus occidentalis
GAATGAATCAACATTCCTTTAAAAGAGGTTAAATATTCTCCTGTATAGCATACTTAGTTTGGGACCGAAAACAGAAATCACATAAAGCAAAAAATTAAACTAATCACAATTAGAGAATTTTAAATTCTGAAAGGGAGCTTAAAGACAAAATATTTCAATACCTTTATTATGTAAATGAAGAAATTAAGGTGGAAATTATTTAAGTGAATTGTATATGATCAAACAGATAGGCAATCACAGAAAAAAACCAAACATATCCTAAAGTGTAGTTCTGGAAGTCTCTCCCCTATCCAATCCATTCCTCATACAGTTGGAAAACTAGTCTTTCAAAACAGTTTTGACAATTTCACTCTACTGATTGAGAAGTTTCATAGGATCTAATAAAGTTCTAATGGATCTCTCTAAATAGAGATCCTAAATAAATCCAATATCAAAAAAGGCAATATTACCTAAGGGGGAAAAAATCCTGGTCCTGATGGATTTACTTAAGAATCTTATCAAACTTTTAAAGAACAATTACTAATAATACTACATAAATTATTCTCAAAAATTGAGAAAGTGCTCTATCAGGTTCCTATTATGAGACAAATATAGTGCCAACTTCTAAACCAGGTAAAGACAAAACACAGAAGGAGAACTATAGACCATTATCATTAATGAATATTGATTCAATAAATAAAATGCAGTCAAGGAGACAGTGTTTCATTCAATAAATCATTCATCATAACCACCTTGGATTTATATCAGGGATTCAAAAATAGTTCCACTTCAGGAAAATAATCAACATACATAATCATCTCAAACCACATGATTATCTCAAAATATGTGGTGAAAGTCTCTGACAGGGTTAAACAATCATTTCTGCTAAAAGCCCAACAAAGCAGCAGCATTTTTCTAATGCCGCTTCCCTGATTCCTCACACCAGCAGACTGAGCCCAGTTGTCCTATGCACTTTCCTAACCTCATATAAAGGTGCTGTTATCATCCCATATCCTGCTGAGGAAACTAAGGCAGAAAGAGGTTAAATCACTTGTCCAAAGTTGCATTGCTAATAAGTGTCTGAGGCCAAATTTGAACTAAGATCCACCTGACTCCAGGACCAGTACTCTATCTATTGCACCAACAGGCAAAAAGAAATTTAAAAAGACATGAAGATAGATAAAGAGGAGAGAAAAATATCTCTGTTTGCTGAGAATAGGATGGTTTACTTAGATTTGGTCAATCAGAAATTTATCCTGTAAACTTGCTAGTATATTTAATACAGTAATCTATGCTGTATATATCTAGTTTATATATTGTTCTTTATAGGTTGTCTCCTCCATTAGAAAGTGAGTTCCTTAAGAAAAGAGACTTTCTTTTGCCTTTCTTTGCATCTCTAGACAATAGTATGGTGTCTGGCACAAAGTAGCACTTAGTAAATATCTATCCATAGACTGGTTGACTTTTACTTCCCATAGAGGTAAGAAATAGTTGTAGGAAATACACTACAGACAAACGGAAAACCTACTTTTGCACCCTAGTTAGGTGATGTGGGATTTCCTCTAAATTTAATTTAGAGTTCACAAAGTGGGTGACATCTCCCACTGGGAGAAACTGGAACAATCCAGGGATGTGGTTTGAAAATTTTAAAAACAGAACAATGAGGAGTTTTTAAAAAGTGAATTTCTTTTTTTTTTAAAGGGGCAGTAGCCTAAATACATTTGGGAACTTCTGCAAGATGATCTGGATACTGTTCATGGTTCTATTAAAGGACACATTAGTCATTTAACCAAGATTTTTTTTTTTTTACCACCACTGCCTCCAGAAAGCAAGTCTTTGCACCAAAAACATAAAACAGCCTACTAAGTAACCTTAAATGCCAGAGAGTTTCTCAAAATATATTGCTAGTTGCTGATTGCGTTTTTATAATAGAGAAGCCTCGAAATAATTTATGTTATTAAGGCTAAGAGTAAGTAACACTGAACAGTCAATCTATTATAGTTATGTTGTGCTCTGAATATGTTATTGGCATTACAGTTTACTGGCACATGTCTTCATTGATTTCAATAGGAAATTACACATAAAATAAGATGACAGAATAGCCTTGTCAAGTTTTATGGCTTATTATTTGCCATTTTAAAATAAGTATTTATCCCAACATGGAAATAACTGATGACTATCAGCAAGGAACCTTTGAAAGTGACTGGCTCAAGCAAGTTTCATCTTCTCTTCTCCACTAGAGCTCTATTTCATGATTATTTTGTGATTATGAAGAATTTGAGCCACTGTACCAATTCTCTGAGTGCTCACAGTTAAAAATCCCATTTTCACATTATTTAAGCTCATTTACAATTATTATAACCATAAAATTTATTGCCCAAATACTTATGGAATATGTGGCTCAAAACTCAATTGATTTATATAAAACTATAATTCCTAATCCTCCAATACTATAATAAAAACACTTTCATTATTTAGGACTGGAAAAGTATCAATGACAACTAACTGTACCAAATCCAAATTTAAGATAATCATATAATTGAATAAATTCATTCATTTATACATACTGACATCAGTAACTAGAAGACGTATACAATAAGTATAATACAAGAGGAATTGTAGTGGAGTGTATTCCAGAAAGAAACAGAGAATTCTAGAATTGTAGGGAAATTTCAGTGCCTATTTAGTCTTGACCATAACTGAAACAAAATCTGCATCACAATATACTCCAATAAGTGAACACAAAACTCTGTCCAAAGGTTTCCAATGACAAAAAACTACTACTTAGCAATGAAGCCATTTCCTCTTCTGAATAGCTCTAATTGTTAGGAAGGTTTTCTACACAGGCCTCTGCAAATTCTACCCAATGTTTCTAGTATTACACTCTGCCAAATGACAACCCATCAAATAATCAATACTTGAACACAGCTATCAGATGCCCTTTCCTTTCCCTCCATTCTTTTTCCCAAGTTAAACATTCCGCTTCCGCCAACTGATATGGATCTACGGCCCTAAATCATCTTGGTTGTCATCCTCCGGACATTATCTAATTTATCAGTTTCTTTCCTGAAATGAAGTGCCCAGAATTAAACATAATACTACCACAAGTATAGTCAGAGCAGGGTAGAAAATAAAGTCTTTTACCTACTTAAATCTGGAAGCTATGTTGCTTAATGTTGTCCTTGATTGCATTAGCTTTCGGACTGCTACATATGATTAAACTGAACGTAAAATACTCTAAAAGCCCTAAATCTTGTTCAAACTATCTAACCATGCCTCACTCTTCTTGTAAAGTAAGCTTTTAAAACCCAACTTTAAGGTCTTACATTTATCCCAACTGAATTTTATCTCAGTCTAATGATTATTTCAAAATAGTCAAAAACGGAAGTAGTTTGTGTAGCTGTGGATAGAGCACTGGGCCAGGAGTCAGGAAGACCTGAGTTGGAATCTAATCGAAGAAACTTACTGGCGATGTAACCCTTGGTAAATCATTTATCCCGTTTGCCTCCATTTCCTAAAATGTAAAAAGGGGATGATAATAGCATCTGTTAATGGTAATGAAATTTGAAGTTTCTTTTGTATTGCTAAGCTGAGAGGTACTTGTAGCACCTAGTTTCAAATTAAGCCTCTGTTAAAGAAACAGAAGGTATGAACTCCTGTTGCTGACCTAATAGGAAGGGGCTGAAAAGAGAGGAACAATACCATATATAAGGAAAAGCCAGAGAAGGAGAGGCAGAATTCCTAGAGATAAGCTTCGTGGAGGGAGAAGCAGCTGCTACCAGGGAGGCTGAAGAGGAAAGGCCCAGACTGAAGAGAATGATTTTGATTTTGCGAATCTGGGTGAAGTAATTTTGATTCTGGGAACGAGCTGGAGTTTCTGCTGGGGAGCTACCAGCTTCTCCTGGGAGCTACCAAAAGCCTTCCAAGGACCAGCTGCAGCTGCCGAAGAGTGAGGAAGCATGACTGTGATGCCGGTACTTTGTATGAACCTGTTTGTGGCTGTGTTAAGCCTTGACGTCCTGGGAACAGAGACTGTAAAGGATTTAAGGTGGATAGGACGCAGTAAGCTTCAGTATGGTACAGAACTGCATGTAGTGCTAGACAACAAAGAAGATGTCTGCCACTGAACACAGGTGACAGTTTGATGAATCTAAGTAGGACATGAGACCACAGAAGGGGATCCAGTGAATATGAAAGCCTACCCTAGGTCTAGGTGAAAGAAGACTTTACTTAGATACTGGATATTGACTGAGAAGACTGTGATTTACTTGTGACTGAGGGGTGGAATGCCTGTGTATTTTCTGATGACTGAATAGTGAATGATGACTGAATAATGATGTGACTGATTTGTAACTTAGAGTAAATACCCCATGAATGGAGAACTCTGACCCCATGAGTGGAGAACTTTGACTTTTCTATTTTGTGACCCTAAAGTGATAAGTTATTGTGAATTCTGTATTTTGATTATCTGTGTTAAATTGTAATATTGTGGATGCTGTACTTGGATTTACTGTGAATGTTTTGCTCTGATTTGTTACTGAATAGAGTGCTCACTATACTATGTAATAAAAACCTTGAAAGCTGTTCACAGCAGCCATCCCTGGAAAGCTGCTGGTGCTTGGCTTTACACTATCTCACAGGGTTGTTATGTGTACCAAATGAGATGTTTGCAAAAAGCACTGAGCACATAGTAGGTACCATCTAAAATTTTATGCCCTCCTTTCAAGATTCTGTCATCCTTGCAGTACTGTGTTACCAACACTGCCTCACTATAAGTTTGATAAATATTCAATCTATAACTAGACAAAGTCACTGAAAGAAATGTTAACAGCACACATTCCTGGTACAGTAAGATTTCCCTTTAAATTGATACTGAACCATTACTAACTGCTCCTGAAGTCCAATCATTTACTCCCTTCTGAAACCAACTAAATGTAGAATAGTCTAGACCTAGTTTGTATCTCTTCATCTTTTCCCAAAGGATAAAATGAAACATTTTACTGAATTCTTTGCTAACATAACTTTATCTACAGCAGTCCTCAGAATTGCAAATTTAGTAAAATCCTGTTTCTCCCAAAAAGTTGATCAATACTTCATAAAGTCATCCTTCTATAATTATTATTTTCTTTTCTAGAAGTACATTAAATATTCTTTAAGAAACAAAGAATTTTCCTAGGAATTGAACTGAAGCTTACTGTTCCACAGTTTGCACACTGTATTCTCTTTCCTTTTTTGAAAGTAGGGATATTTGTCCTGTTTAGTCCTGCAGCATCTTAATATTCCATAGCTTCTCATGTATCACACAATACAATGACAATCACACCAATCGATTTTTTCAATGCAGCAGGATGAAATTCCCCTGGGCCAGCTGCCTTGAATTTACTATGGGAAGCTAGGCGCAACTCTTACTATCTTATTTATATCAGGTACTAACTCCCTGTGTCCATTTTTATTATCTTTTCCAGTCAAAAAGTCATTTTCCTTGGAAGAAGAAAGAAAGAATTGTGAGGCCATGCTTTCTCTCTATTGTCATTTAATATTGTCTAACACACCCTCAGTAATGGTTGTATTACTTCTTTGATCAAATTTTATCCCTCAAATAAGTTTTTTTAAAAATCCCTTTCATTGCCATTTGCTTTCATCAACAGTCTGAATTCATTATAAGCTTCAACATTCCTGATACATTCTTTTTGTATTTAATCTGTTACCTACCCTTGTTTCCATATTTTATGCATTTAAAAAAATCTAATTTCAATGAGGCAGTCATCATTTTCTTTCTCTCAAGTGCTCAAATAAATATGAGAAGAAAGCTTATCAAAGAGCAATTTTCCTAATAATTTTTTCTTCAAAAATCAGATTATGAAAAGTCTTTCCTTATTCAAGAGAGAAAAGTGGAGGAAGACTATTCCAAGGACTGTAGAAGGTCAAAATATCAGAAAAGTTCAGTATGATATCAAGAACAGTTTTCTAGTAAATAATTTGCCTTGGAAGAAGAGTATATGAAGAATATTTATTTTATTATACCGATAATAGGGGAAAATTTAAGAGTTTTAAGAAGAGGAAAGATGTGGCCAAAAAAAATGGATTAAGGATATTTTGTCAGCAAAGATATAAAAGTTAAGACTGTGAAGAGGCAGACAAAATACAGAGAAACCAGTTAATGGACAATTATAATGTCAGAGGATAAACCTGAAATAGAAAAAAGATGTATCATGTATCTCTGTGATTATCCTTTTATTCCTGAAATACATCACAACTTTCTTTTCTATTGTTCTTTCCCTCCCATTACTTTTCTGGATTTCTAATGATTATCCTAAATTTGATCCTACTCAACAAATATTTATTAAAATTTTTCTTATTTGTAGGGCATTATTCTAGGTACTAAGGACAGAACAATATGACAAAACATAAATAAATGTATGCTGAAATGAATCTTCCATCCTTAAACTTCTTAGTCAATAGAAGTTTAAAAAGTTACCTTGAACTATAGTCTAACAAAATGTCACTGTATTATTGTTATAGCAACGTTCCTCACTTTTTTTCCCCTGTAAAATCATGTTGTAAAATGGCTTTCCTGCAATTCAAAGGGGAATGGCAAAAAGACAGGCATACCCTTAAGAAAATATTAACACGTTTTCTAGCATTTTCAAATGAGTTAAAACAAGTTTAAATATTACTATTTTACTACAATACTCTCATCTATTTAAATATGGCATATATAAGTGACCTAAGAATTGTGAACATCTGTATGTGAATCTTATATGAAAACTGTACATTTCATTCATATCTTTTTTTTTCCCTTTCCTTTTCTTTTCCCACTTTTACACCAAACTACAAGTGAAAGAACTATTTCTTTTTTGGCAAAAGGCTGACATGGTTTTACCTAGAAGTTTAAAGAAAGTGCCAGAGCATGTGAAAGAGCAAAATCTATTTTAACTTTCATCATCAGCATTTAATAAAATGAGTCGCAAGTTTTCACTTCCGTTCTGCCTTAATTGGTGTTTATTTTATTCTAAAAATAAAAATAAAATTGTATAACTCTTTGCCTTCAAAAGCAACAAAGCAGAATAGAGAGAATGGTTAATATGGACTCAAGAAACCTAGATGTATATAATCCTAAATCAGTTAACTTCTCAGTGTCTCAGATTCCTCACCTGAAAAAATGAGTACAGCTTTCCCGAGGACAGGTACTTGCTATACCTACTTATTGGAATTTTTGTGACAAAAACACTTAACATGCTGCCTCTGTTAGTTAGTATTATTGTTTTGGTTTGTTAAGTATGATTTCACCAAAGTAAAAGAGAACAACAGGGGTTAGGAACTGCTGGATTTTATCAATTTTGAAAGGCAAAACTGGTTTCCATTAAAAAAAAAATTTGAGCGGAAATAGGACTGAATTAGGTGTCAGGATGTCCTAGATTCTAGTTCCAGCTGTAACACTTTGTTGCAGTCACTTACGTTTTCAGTTTCCTAATCTATAAAATAAGAATCTTGGAATAAATTGTCTATAAGGTACTTCCCAGTTATAACACCCGAGAATTTAAGTAGATTAAAAAAAAAATTTCTTGGGGCAGAGCCAAGACAGCAGCATAGAAGCAGGAAAACTCAATGAACTCCCCCCAAAACTACTTCAAATACCTATAAAATATGACTAAACAAATTTGAAAGCTACAGAATCCACAAAGTAACAGAGGGAAACAAATCTCCCACTGAAGGCAGCCTGGAAGGTAGACAAGAAAGGTCCATCATACTGTGCTGGGAGCTGACCCCAGCCCTGCGTGAGCCAGAGGTTTTAGCCCCAGGGTGGCCACAACCAGCAGCTACTGGAGCGTACTTCAGAAGAGTGGATCACAAGCACCTGTGGGTGTTTCCAGAAATACCAACCCATAAATGCCAAAAACAAAATAAAAGGTCAGGGTGGAACTCTACTGGAAATGGGCAAGGATGGAGTATGGTCTGGCCTCTGCCCCCTGAACAAGAAGTGGCGGAGGCATGGGGGCCTTGCTTCAGAGCTCCTGGCCTGCAGATTGTAGGGGGCCAAGCAATTATTCAGATGGTAATAGTTCTTGCTTTAACCTTCCTAGTTCTGGATCGCGATCTTGGGTGGTGGTCCAGAGTTTACTGGGGCAACAGAGAGGGCACCCAACTAATAGTTCTGGCAGGTGTGAAAACCCCAGTGATTTGTGACAAAGCTCTCCTCTCTGGAAGCAGAGCTGTACCGTAGCAAAGAGATCAAAAGTCAATTGAGGGACATTATGAGCAAGCAAAGCAAGCAAAGCAATGAACCCTTAGATTCCTTTTCTGAGGACAAAAAGGATCAAAGGATGGAATGGGAGGAAGACAACAAAGTCAGAACTCCTGCACCAAAAGCTTCCAAAAAAAATAAGAATTAGTTATAGGTCATGGAGGAGATTAAGAAGGATTTTGAAAATCAAGTAAGAGAAGTGGAGGAAAACTTGGGAAGAGAAATGAGAATGATGCAAGAAAATCATGAAAAGAGAGTCAACAACCTGACTGAAGAAAATAACATCTTAAAAAACAGATTAACTCAAATTCCAAAAGAGGACCAGAAAGCCAATGAGGAGAAGAATGCCTTAAAAAAACAAATTAGCCAGATGAAAAGGAATTCAAAAGCTCACTAAAGAGAAAAATTTTTTCACAATTAGATTGGAACAAATGGAAGCTAATGACTTTATGAGAAATTAAGATACTACTAAACAGAACCAAACAAATGAGAAAAAAAAATAGAAGGCAATGTGAAGTATCTCATTAGAAAAACCACTGACCTGGAAAACAGATCTGTAAAGGTTATGTACATCAGGGCTGAGATTGGTATGACGAACAGCCCAGAATGTAACTAACAACCAGGAATGTGATGATCTTATGGGGTCGAGGCCCTCTGTAACCGGACCGTAGACATCCCAGACAAGATAAGGACTCTGAGCAAGCAGAAGTGCACGTGGTTGCCTGGGGAGTACAGTGCATACGTGGCAGACTTCATGAAAAAATCTCATGATCATAAGACCATGTTATGTGTATCCTCAGGGCAAAACACAATTGGCTTGCTGCAGCCAGAGCATGCACAATTCTCCTGTGTGAGCTTAGTATGTGTAAACGTGGCAGGGGCCAAGAGGAGGAGGAAGATATATAAGTGGAAGGAGACAGTCTCAAGAAAAAGAAAGAAGAGTCAGAGTCAGAGTCAGAGTCAGCCTGTAAACCTGTATAACCTAAGGCATGATTCAATAAAGATTTATGAACTAAGAACATGTTGCTGGGTGTTCTATGAGGTTGTTCTCCAGTAAGAAGTTGCTGGTGCCGGAGACATCCGAAGATCGGAAAGGTAAGAGGGGATTTTGTAGAAATCTAATTACCCAAGCATGAAAGATTTATAGCACAGATCCAGGAGAGATAATTAAAAAATTACTAGACTACCTGAAAGCCATGATAAAAAAAAAAAAACAACCCTAGAAATCTCAACAAATTCTCAAGGAAAATTGCCCTGATGTTTTAGAACCAGAAGGCAAAATAGACGTTGAAAGAATTCACCCATCACCTCTTGAAAAAGATCCCAACAAGAAAACTCTTAGGAATATTATAATCAGGTTCTGGAGTTCCCAGATATAGGAGAAAAATATTACAATCAGGCAAGAAGAAACAATTTGAATATTGTGGAAACACAATCAGGATAACACAGGATCTGGCAGCTTTTATACTGAAGGATCAAAGGGCTTGGAATATGATATTCTGGAGATCAAAGGGTATCTTTTGATTAAAACCAAGACTCACTTACCCAGCAAAACTGAGTATAATGATTCAGGGGAAAATATGGTCCTTCAATAAAATAGAGGACTTTCAAGCTTTCTTGATGAAAAAAAGAGATGAATAGAAATGTCAAATTTGACATTAAGAATGTCAAATAAGAAAAAAAGCATGAGAAGGTAAACAGGGAAGAGAAATTACAAGGAACTTATCGAAGTTGAACTATATACATTCCTACATGGAAAAATGATAACTGTAATTTATGAAACTTTTCTCAGTATTATGATAGTTGAAGGAATATACATACATATAAATATCTATATAGGAGGGTATATGTGCATATGGATACATATATGAATGTATATTTTTGTGTACATGTATACATAGACAGAGGGCACAGGATCAATTTAATAGGAACTGACGTTATTTAAAAAATAAAGAGGTGAGAGAGGAACATAATGAGGAGATAGAGAGAAACAAAATAGGGAAAATTATCTCATATAAAAGAGGCAAGGGAAAACTGTTATGAAGTATGGGAAGAACAGGAAGACAAAAAGGAATGGGTCAACCTTACTCTCACGGAATTTGTCTAACGGAGGGAATAACATACACACAAAACTGGGTATTGTACCCTACAACAGTGGTTCTCAACCTTCCTAATTTATCACTTAATACTCTTATGTGGGCCTATCTGCATGTTGGCAGACCCACCTGGAGACAGATAGAGGAGCAGTGTCTCGGTTCCTAAGATCATCAGAAATATGTTTTCTGATAGTCTTAGGCGACCCCTGTGAAAGTGGGTTGCGACCCACAGGTTGAGGACTGCCGCCCTATAGGAAAGTAGAGGTGAAGGGGATGATAGAGGAGATGATAGAAGAGAAGACAGATTGGAGGGTGGATAGTTAGAAGCACATACTTCTGAAAAGGGACAGGGTCAAAAAAGAACATAGAATAAGTAGGGGGTGGAATAGGATGGGGTGCAATATAGTCAGTCTTTCATATCCATTAAGGAAATGCTTTGTATAGCTACACACATACACCTATACTGAACTGCTTATCTGCCCAATAAGAGTGGGTGATGAGGGAAAAAGGGAAAGAATCTGGAATTCAAAATTTTAAAACCAAATGTTTAAAAAAAATTATCATCATTATTGTTGTTAACAATAATTATTGTTAACATGCAATTGGGAAATAAGATATACAGGTACTAGGGTATGGAGATCCATCTCGGCCTACAATAAAGTTGCAGGGTATATGGGGAAAGATAAAAGAGAGAGCAGATTAGGGGAAGAAGTATTCACTGGGATCGCTGTTTTGGGCTGGTGGGTAGGAGAAAGACGAAGAGAAAATTTGAAACTCAAAATCTTGTGGAAACTAATGTTTTAAATTCAAAATAAACATGAAATTTAATTTGAAAAAACTTCTCAATACAAGAACAGTTTTATAATCATACTTGTATCTTCCACATTTTGGAAAAACCATCAGTAGCTCAATTAGCAATTTTATATATAAATCATTCTTATCCACTATGAAGAGATAATTTAAGATTCAGACATCATATTTCAAGAAATAATAAAATAAAACTGGTCTAGAATTACAGGGCAGTGTAGAAATTCAAAAACTGAATTTCATCTAAAAGTTAAAGATCTTACTATAAAATTTTTTTTAAAAAAAACTGGAACAAGTGCTTCTAATATATATGGCTATGGAAGATTTCATGACCAAAAAAAGAAACAGATGGGAGGTAAACAAGATCATTTTAATTACATGAAATTGAAAAGCTTCTGTATAAGCAAAATTAACACATCTCGGATAAGAAGGAAAGGAGATGTGGAAAAAATCCTTGTATCAAAAATCCCTGAAAAAGGTCTGATGTATAATATAGACAGGCAAGAGAAAGGAATATATGACCAAAAACTACTGTGAACAGTTAAGCAGTCAAGAGAGAATAAACTTTAATCAAAATAATTATAAACTATTAACAATCATATGAAGTAGTATTCCAAATCTCTAACAATTTCAGTTCTAATTTAATAGGGTTATCCAACTTCAATCTAAACGTTTCATACTCTGTGAGATTTTACCCCATAACCAGCAAAGTAGAAAAGATGATATAAGGTAAGAACAGTCAATGTTGGAGGGGTTGTGGAAAGACAGGCACATTAAGGCCATTTTGATGGAGCTGCAAATTGTTTCAGCTATTCTGGAAAGAATGTGAAATTATTCTATTAAAGTGACTTAAATGCTCACACCTTTTGACCCAGAGTTTCCTTCGATGAGAGTATAAGGTCTGTCATACATGCAAGGATTATCTCAGTTTTCTTTTTATGCCCACTTGTTTTACTCACAGTATTATCACAATTCTTGGAACTTAGTAAACACTTAATAAATTCTTTTTTATTCATTCAGTGATTTCCTAATAGATATACATGCCACAAAGAGGTCAATGATAAAAAGAAGGACCCCATATACATAAAAAAAAAATTTATAGCAGCACTTTTTTAGTAGTAAAGAACTAGAAACAAAATACATTCCCATTATCTGGGAACATCTAAACATGATGCAGTATGGGAATTTAATAAATTAGTACAGTAAAAAATTGATGAATACAGAGGCTTATGGGAAGATTTCTTTGAACTACTATAAAATGTAGTAAAGAAAACCAGAAAACACAATTACTTGAACAATATGAATAGAAACACACACACACACACA
>JAQQSW010012808.1:0-12452 GCA_028646575.1 Pseudocheirus occidentalis
TATCTTGTCACAAAGGAGAGTAGGGGGGATGGGGATGAGAGGTGGGATGATGGAGAGAAGGGCAGAGTGGGCGGTAAGGGTTGCTGGAAGTACACACTTTTGTAAAGGGACAGGGACAGGGTAGAGAATAGTACAAGGGTGGGGGTGGGATAAGAAGGAGGGACATATAATGAGTCTCTCACAATATGCCCACTGTGGAGATGTTTTGCATAGTTACACATGTACAGCCTGTATTTAATTGCTTGTCCTTCCAGTGGGGGTAGGCGACAAGGGAGGAAGGGGAAGAATCCAGAATTTAAAGTTCTATAACCAAGTGTCAATTTATGTATATATGTATTATTATTATTAACTACATCCAACTGGGAATTAAGATATACAGGCACTGGGGTAGGGAGATCCATCCTGCCATACCGTAAAGTCAGAGGGGTGAGGGAGAGGGTATAGGAGAGCACAGATTGGGGGAAGGGCTATACAGTGGGATGGCTGTTCTGAGGTGTTGGGTAAGGGAAAGATGGGGAGAAAATTTGTAACTCAAAATCTCATGGAAACGAATGATGTAAACAAGAAAATTAGTTAATTTTTTTTAAGAGCCTGTTAAAGAGAAAAGGGGACAATAAGGTTAGATGAATAACCTAGGTGTGTTTGTAGATAAGAGATGGGTTAATTTATTTTTAGTTTCAACATTCACTTCCTTAAGTTTTAAATTTTCTCCCACTCCTCCTCTCCCTCCTCGCATGGTATACAATCTGATATAGGCTCTCTATATACATTCCTATTAAACATATTTTCACATTAATCATGTTGTAAAAAAGAATTAGAACCAATGGGAGGAACCAAAAAGAAGAAACAAAACAAAAAAAGAGACTCCATAGTTCTTTCTCTGAATGTGGATGGCATCTTCCATCATGAGTCCTTTGGAATTGTTTTAGGTCCCTGTACTGCTGAAAAGGGCAGTCTATCAAAGTCAGTCATCACACACTGTGGCTGTTACTATGTACAATGTTCTCCTGATTCTGCTCACTTCACTCAGCATCAGTTCATATAAGTTTATACAGGTCTTTCTGAAGTCCTTCTGCTCATCATTTCTAATAGCACAATAGTATTCCATTACATTCATATACCAGAGCTTGTTTAGCCATTCCCCAATTGATGGCTATCCCCTCAATTTCCAGTTCTTAGCCACCACAAAAAGAGCCGCTATAAATATTTTTGTACATGTGGGTCCTTTTCACATTTTTATTATCTCTTTAGAATACAACCCTAGAAGTGGTATTGCTGGATGAAAGGGTATACACATTTGGCAGGGGAGGGGGGAAAGGCAACTGGGGTTAAGCAACTTGCCCAAGGTCACACAGCTAGTAAGTGTTAAGTGTCTGAAACCAGACTTGAACTTAGGTCCTCCTGACTCCACACCTGGTGCTCTATTCACTGTGCCACCTAGCTGCTCCATGGTATGCACATTTTTATAGCCCTTTGGGCATAGTTCCAAATTGCTCTCCAGAATGGGTGGACCAGTTCACAACTCCACCCCACCAATAATGAATTAGTGTACCAATTTTTTCACACCTCCTCTAGCATCTATCATCTTCCTGTTTTGTCATATTAGCCAATCCGAGAGGTGTGATATAGTGCCTCCGAGTTGTTTTGATTTGCATTTCTCTAATCAATAGCGATTTAGGACATTTTTTTTACGTGATTATAGACAGCTTTAATTTCTTCCTCTGAAAATTGTCTGTTCATATTCTTTGACCATTTATCAATTGGGGAATGACTTGTATTCTTATAAATTTGACTCACTTCTCTATAAATTTTAGAAATGAGGCCTTTATTAGAGATATTGGTTGTAAAAATTCCCAGTTTTATGCTTCCCTCTTAATCATGGCTGCATTGGTTTTGTTTGTGCAAAAAAAATTTTATTTAATGTCACCTTCTCCAGCATTTCTTTTCATTAATTCCCTTAATATTCTGAACCTAGTTTTCCAGATGAATTTTGTTATTATTTTTTCTAACTCTATAAAATAATTTTTTGGTAGTTTGATTGGTATGGTACTGAATAAGTAAATTAATTTAGATAGAATTGTCATTTCTATTATATTAGCTCAGTCTACCCAGAAGCAACTGATGTTTTTCCAATTATTTAGATCTGACTTTATTTGTGTGTAAAGTATTTTGTAATTGTGTTCATATAGTTCCTGAGTTTGTTTTGGCAGGTAGACTCCCAAATATTTTATAATGTCTTCAGTTAACTTTAAATGGAATTTCTCTATCTCTTGCTGTTAGGCTTTGTTAGTAATACACACACACACACACACACACACACACACACATATGTATGTAGGTATGTAGATATGTATGTATAATATATATATGGGTGTATATATATTATATACATATATAAATGCCTATGACTTGTGTGGGTTTATTTTATATCCTGAAACTCTGTTAAAGTTGTTTATTATTTCAAGTAGTTTTTTACTTGATTCTCTAGGGTTCTCTAAGTATATCATCATATCATCTGCAAAAAGTGGTAACTTAGCTTCTTCTGTGCCTATTCTAATTTCTTCCATTTCTTTTACTTCTCTTATTTCTAAAGCTAATGTTTCTAGTACCATATTGAATAACAGTGGTGATAATAGACATCTTTGTTTCACCCCCAATCTTATTGTAAATGTGTCTAGCTTATCCCTGTTACATATAATGCTTGCTGATTGTTTTAGGTAGATACATTTATTCTTATGCTCTCTAGTGTTTTTAACAGGAATGGGTGTTGTGTTTTCTCAAAAGCCTTTTCTGCATCCATTGAGATAATCATATGGTTTCTGTTAGTTTTGTTGTTGATATACTCAATTATGTTCATAAATTTTCCTAACATTGAACCAACCCTGCATTCCTGGTATAAATCCTACCTGATCAAAGTATATTATTCTTGTGATAAGTTGCTGTAATCTTTTTGCTAATATTTTATTTAAAATTTTTACATCTATATTCATTAGGGAAATTGGTCTATAATTTTCTTTTTCTGTTTGGACTCTTCTGATTTAGGTATCAGTACCATATTTGTATCATAAAAAGAATTTGGTAGGACTCCTTCTTTGCCAATTTTCCCAAATAGTCTATACAGTATTAAATTAATTGTTCTCTAAATGTTTGATAGAATTTGCTTGTAAATCCATCTGGCCATGGAGATTTTTTCCTAGAGAGTTCATTAATGGCTTGTTCAATTTCTTTTTCTGTTTTATATATATATTTATATATGTGTGTGTGTGTGTGAGTGTATGTGTGTGTATAGACATGTATACATACATATATATATATAAAATAAGTTATGGAGACCACTGCCTTAAATCAACTACATTATAATAATATTTAGATAAGGGCATAGTTCCCAAAGAGGGTGATATCACCCTCTGGGGGGCACTGAAACAAACTCGGGGTGGAAGGGGTGGTATTGCCTTGGGTGCAATTAGGGGATGGCAGAAGCATAAGCAAAGAAGAGAAAAAAATTTCAAAAAATCATTCATATGTGTTTCAACTGTTGTATAACAGAGCTAAAGTTGTAGTAATTACATTATTTTCCAAACAAACAAGTTTTAACCGATCAGTGGTCAAGTCTGCTAACAGATCTTAATAAGGAAGTGCTGGCAAGTGAGCATGACATGCATTGTCAGGAAATCCAGCATGTATCAGCAGGAATATGCACATATAATGACTTGTTTACAATATGATTCTATACAGTTACATGATGAAATACTGCATCATCAAAATTTCAATGCAGGAAAAAAAACCTCACAAATTTACAATAAATTATTAAATTTAAGATGCATCATTAAAAAAAATTTTTTTAATGACACAAATTTTAAAAGAGTTAAAGAAAATAGATTTCCAGAGGGGCATTGATTTTTTTTTTTAAATGGGTGGCAGGCCAAATAAATTTGGGAACCTCTGGATAAGGGGTTTGGTTATGGTGAAATTTAAACTTTCTGTCCATTGATTAGGCAATCACTTTTATTATTAATTTCCTAACTGTAAAACTTTTCACCACTAAGCAGTGGTAAACACTGCTAAACACTGTAAGTGGTAAACATTAAAATGGTGACACTACAGCAGTGTACAAAAGAACTAACCAGAACCTGCATAAAGGTTCTTAGATATCAAATTTTATTATATTTTTAACATCTTTCTAAGCACTTTTTTCAATACTTCATAAATAGATCTAGAAGAATCCTTACATTCAGTCTTCCTCTGTACAAAATGTCTTTCCCAGTCTTAAAGTTTTATCCCAAATAAGACGAACTGTAACTTAATAAATTCACTCCTAGGAGATAATCACCATTATCTTTATTTCCATACTAAGTGGCAGTGATCATAGAAGAAAGATCTTTGTAGTGAGTCTATAGTTCTGATGCCCTTATACTCTAAAACAGATAATTCCTTATGCTGTGATGCTAAAATGCTCCTAATGAAGTAATTATTACTAATCACAATGCATGAAATCCCAGATTATGAGGCCAGGGCTAGTGCCCCTTCAATTCCACTCCTAAAGTAAGTTCTGCAAATTATTAACAGAGTTTGCAAGGTAGCGAGTAGTATGCACCAAATGAGTGATATGCATACACAACCCTCTAAGAAGACAGAGCATAAAGATATCATTGAATAGTGGGAGGAGGTGGTCAAAAGAGACAAGATCAGACATCAAGAGGTTATGGGACCAGAGACAAGTCACTTAAGCTGTTGGGGCCTCAACTTCCTCTCTAAAATGGTACCATTAATACTCATACAACTGATCTCAGGGCTGTTGTCAAAGAAATACTTTGTAAACCTTAGGGTACCATTTAAATGTAAGCTATTATTCACATATCAAGTATGAAGGTACTAATTTATTGATGTTTTCTTCCTTTCCTCCTATTCAGTTTACTTTGTACAACTCAGATTACTAGATTATGAGAAATCAAACATTTGTCTCAAGCTTGTCTTCAGAATTTGCCCCCAAGAATACTAACAAATTTTTAACCAAGAAGGAAAAAAGGAATTTTTTATTTCCTTTTTTAAATGCTAACAGTACTTTTCATTAAAACATTTTCATAGCTAATTGAGAAATATTAACTAAATAACTACTACAGGAAGAGCAGGAAACCAAATGCCACGGGGGATACAAAATATCTAACCTGAACCTCTAGGAATTTAAATCTGGAAATAATTGTGGTATGAAAAGAAAAAAGCATCAGTAAAACTTGTTTTCATCTTAATTAATTTGTTTATTTACTTTTAGTTTACAAGATTCAGTTCCACAGTCCCTTGAGTTTCAAACTTTCTCCCCCTCCTTTTCTTCACTCCCCCCCATCATGGCAGCATGCAATCAAATATAAGATCTACAAATATTTTCACATTAATCATTAGTAAGGTTGTAAAGATCAATAAAACTTTAAAATATATATATATGTTGGAATGGTAAGTTGAGACCAGACAGTAGAAGGCCTTAAATAGGAAGCTAAGAAGTTTACTTTACTCTGTATACAAATGGAGATTCATTAAGTTTTTACCAGCAGTATTACAAGGTCAAACTGATGTTTTGGGAAGATTAACCTCAAAGTAATATGTTACACTGGAGGAAAGTTGAAGGAAGGAAAAAGATATGAAGCTTTTCACATTATTTTGTCCAAATGAGTTCAGCCTAAGTTACAGATGGTAGCAATAAAAATCGAAAGGAAAAGACAGATTTAAGAAACATCATAAAAGAAGAATCAAAAGTACTAGTTTAGTAGGCATGGGAAGTAATGAAGTAGTGAAGGAAGAGTCAAATACTGAGCTTAGGTATCTGAAAAAATAACATCACCACTGTCAGTAACAGGGATGTGAGGAAAGGGAACTATTTGCAGGTAGTTTAATTTTACATGCATTAAGTCTTAGGAGGCACTGCTGCATCTACATGAAAACCATCTAACGACAATTGTAAATGAATCACTGAACATCAGGATATACTGATTTGAACCACAGCTGAGTCTACAGGAATAAATGAGAGTCTAGAAAATCAAGGACTGAACCTTGAGAATGTCCATATTTATGGGGCAGAAAGGAGAGGAACCAAAAAAAGTCAGAAGAAGTCGGAGAAACAAGGCAATACGGTATCACAGAAGTCAATGAAAGAGCTATTTTAGAAACATGAGAGTAGAAAATGTTCAATGTTAAGAGACCAATGAGCATAAAGATTAGGAAAAAACCAATGAATATGGCATGTAGTTTATCAGTAGTACCCTTCTATGGTTCAGATTCCATTGAATGGAAATGGCAGAAACCAGACTAAAGCTGGTTTTAGTTTTGTTCTTTTTTAATAGTGAAGAGATGGAGAAAAATATAAAGAATCAGGATTTTTGTGTCTGTATTTAAGATAGAAAAGATTCACATATCTTTTTGACAACAAAATAATTATGTAGGAAATTTAGAGATTATATCTAAATACACACAGAAAAAAGATATTTCAGAATTTTAAAATTCAAGTTAAACACTGTTAAAAGAGAGCTAGGTGCTATCAAGAGGGAAGGGAAAGGGATAAACATTTATATAGTGCCTACTACATGCCAGGTACTGAACATTTTAAAAATATTATCTCATCTGATTTTCACAACAATCCTGAGCGATAAGTGCTATCATCTCTATTTTACACTTGAGGAAACTGAGGTAGACAGAAGTTAAGTGACTTGTGCAAAGTCACACAGCTAGTAAGTGTCTGAGGTTAGAGTCAAACTCAGGTTTTCCCAACTCCAGGCCCAGTGTTCTACCCTACTGTGTCACCCAGCTGCCCCATAAAATATATAGCTCAATTTCCCTGTAGCATATTATTTTACTTTTTATATACTATCTACTAGAACAGTGATTCAGTGACTGTTTCTTATGCATGCATTTTGCTCTTTATATATGGTATAACTCCAAAGCAACTATAGACATCCTCTTAAAACAGAATGATTTTCAAAAGCTTCATCTATATACAATTATAATCTATGTCCATCAAGGTACTCATGTTGAAGAAATCAAAGTATTAAGGAAATAGAGTCAAATCTTTTCCAGTTGAAATTCATCTCTACAGCGTAACCAAGCTTATTAAGAAAAATGTGGTTAAATTTTTGATTGACACTTTTTTTGGAAACATATATAATGCATAAGCAAAGTTAAACTGTACTACTAAATAGAGTAAGTGAATCGTGTGTTGTACCTCTTTATGTTTTTGATCCAGTAAATCCCTAAGAGAGCTCAGTTCCTGTTGTCGGATATCCAAACAGGTTTCTAGAGCCTGGGTCTGCCCTTCCCACTCAGACCTCTTATGAGCCACCATTATGTCAATTTGTTTCATTAGCTCCTGTAGTTCTGCCTCACAAGATGTCAAAAAACCCCTGCAAATTAAAAAAAAAAACACTCAAAATTTACAGTACATGCTTGTATTACTTCTTTTTCTTCACCTGTAAAAGAATATGAAAGTGTGTGCTCATCCCTAAAAGTAACTGAACTGAGCCATCATTATCACAATTTCACAAGAATGGTTCTTTCAAAGAAAATCACCAGAAGCAACCACAATCTCATTCACACACACACACACACACACACACACAAAATGTGTGTACATGATATATAGATGGATAGAAACACCATATATAGGATAAACTGGTGTGTGTGTGTGTATGTATATGTGTGTGTGTGTGTGTGTGTGTGTGTGTGTGATATCTGCACAGAGATAACATTTAAGCCCCTGGAAGCTGATGAAATTACCAAGAGTAGAGAGGGAAAAAGAATAATGGACACAGTACAAAATCTTGTGAACATCCATAGTTAAGAGATTCAGATGTAGATGAGCCAGGAATGGGACATACAGTGTTTTGAGTTAGGAATACAGAGAAAGCTACTCTGTTTAACTGCTTTAAGCAGGAAGAGAAATAATGTTCAATGAAGCAAAGGATTCTTAAAAGAAGTGATAAGAGGATTAGAGGGCAAGACATAGGAAAGCAGTGTTACAAAAACAAACAAAAAAACTCAAAACAGCCAAGTTTCTGACCCTTGTACTTTTCAGGCTCAGTCAACTATAGATGACAGACAATACAGAACCATGTATTTAATGAAACTGCATGTTTATATTTCTTCAATAGCTAACACAAAGACAAACCTATGTAAATACATGCATGGCATCATTACGGTATCACTCAAACCTGACTAGTAGAATAAAGCCTCAAAGAAATAGATAACTGAAATATTGACAGACATCTGGTTAATACCACTTCAGAAAACTTGTAGAATGAGCCCAGTCTAGCATAAATATCATATTTTTTATTAAAAGAAACTTATAGGAGACACAGAAGTTAGAAAAAAACCATTTTAATTACTGTATTCGTCCTTAAGCCTCATTTAAACCAACTATGATTCTTTCAGAAGATACTGAAATTCCATATTATTGGATTTTCACTTGAAATATGATTTACTTCCAAGTTCAAGAAGTATTAGACATTATTGCTCCTGTAGAGGAGATACATATATAATATAAAAATCCATCCATCTATATTTACACACAGACAGACAGACACACACACACACACATCCTATAGAGGGTTTGCAAAAACCTGATGCAGGGCAAAAAATATGAACCAGAAAGTTTCTCTGATTCTAGCTCCCAGTCTGCCCTTGACAACTTAGGCAACCTGGGGCAGAGCATTCTACCTTTGCCAGAATTTCTTTGTCCATAAAATGAGGTAATTAGACTAGAGATAAAGGTGACCTGTAAGGCCCCTTTCAGTGCTAATACTTCATGGCTCAATAAGCACCAGTGTCAGCTATGAAAGCAAAGAGAGGTAGAGTTACCATTTACCACTAAAAGCTCCAAAAAATTTGGTAGCAGATACTTAGTACATTTTGATCAAACGGGCAAAGAAAGCAGTACAGGGCTGCTTGGCAAACTTTCTAAGAGACTGAAACTATCAAACCTCCCCCATTAGGGTTTAAGGAGAAATCCCACCAATGTTTAGGCAAGAGCAGCGTCCTCCCCTGGGTCAATCATTTATCTGCTCCTCCAGCCTGCTACAGCTCCACACTGGCTGCCAATCCCCTACTACTTGCTCCTTTGTTCCCACTGCCCTCTCAACCCCCCTTCCATACCACATCCCACTTAATATCTACCTACTATATTCTCGAAGCTCTCTGGAATGCCTAGTCCGCAAGTAACAAACTTGCCTTCATTCTTAACCTTTTCCTTTCCCACTCCTTTTGTCTTTTTACAGTCACAGAAACCTAGCTTCCTCTGACGATACAGATTTCCTAGCTTTTTTTCCAGCATTGCTGCATTTCCATTCATTTTTCCCTCTCCTCGACTACCATCAGACTCAAAGGTCATAGTGGGGGAAGTCAGACTACTTCCTGATCTTCCATTGTCAATTCCAGATTCTCCCTCTGCTCAGTAATTTCTCAATAATGTTTCCTCCTTTGAGGTTCATTCAATCCATATTTAATCACCTGATGAAGATTATGATAGCTGTTATCTACCAGTATACTTTCCTTACTTCCTTAATAAACTCAGTGCCTGCCTCACAGCCTCTCTCTCCTCCGTAACTTCTGCCCTCATACTAAGGGATTTTCACATACATACTGATTCTCCTTAAGATACTCTAACTTCCCAGTTTCCCAACTTACTCATTTCATATGATTTACTCATCCACACCATTTTAGCTGTACAGGAATGGTCATATTCTTGACCTGTGTTCCACCTACATGTTCATAACCTCTGAAATTCCTTTACTTAATCATAATCTTTTATCATTCTACCTTTCCCTTTTAACTCATGCTGTTTTTGATCTTTATCATGACCTCTGAACTCTCCACTCTTTAATTCTTTCCCAGTCCATCATTCCTAGATTTCTACACTCTCTCTTCTTCATCCAGATGTACATTTAACAAATTTAACTCTACATTTTCTTCTTCTCTCAAGTCCATAGTTCCTTTACTGTATAATCAATCTTGCCCTGCCAAGCCACAGCCTGAAATTACTCCTACCATTAACTGTTTTTGCAACTATGCACATGCTGCTGAACAAAGACTGAGAATAATCATAAAACCTCCTGACTGGGGTCACTACAAATATATATATCATCTGTCCCATAATCTCAACTGGCAAGGCAATCCTCTCACATCCCTCTAATCAATACACTTCTATTCACCATAGAAGCTTTTCCAAACCTTCTCATTCTTCCTCAGACTTCCCAGAGCCCTTCATTCCCCATCTTCTCAGATGAAAACCCTGCCTCCTATTTCACTGAAATAGTTCAGGCCATTCATGGAGGGCTCAATCTTCTCCCCTTCTCTTCATTTCTTCTTATTTGTATGCTTTCTGCCACTATATTCTCCTTCACTCTTATCTAACAAGAAGAAGTACTTCTCTTTGCCAAGGAATACCCTTCTACATGCACAATTGATTCCATTCCATCTTGTCTTCTGCAACAGATTACCCCCTCTATCATTCCCATTCTCACTAATCTCTCTATCTAGTAGCTGTTTCCCTTTCCCATACAAACACATCTATATCTCCCTCATCCTCAAAAAATTCTTATCCATTCTCACCATCATCCTATACCCTTCTTCCTTCTCATGGCTAAATTCCTTTAGAAAGCCATCTATGATAGGTACTTCTACTTCCTTTCCTCTCATTCTCTTCACTCTCTGCATTTATTCAATCTAAACTGCTCTTCCAAAGTCACCAATAATCTCTTCTTAACTACCAAATCTAATTGGCCTTTTCTCATTCCTCATCTTCCCAGCTTCTATGTAGCCCGACATTGTTGATTCCTCTGTAGGTCTTGGTGACACTGTTCTTTTCTCTTTACTGTATCATCACTCCTGTCTCCTTCACTGGATTTTCATTCAGCTCATACCCATGAATGACAAGTATTCCCCCAAGATTCTGTCCTGGGTTCTCTGCCCTTCTCCCTCTATACTACTTCGTTTGGTTTGTCAACTCCCATGGATTAAATTATCATCTCTATGCAGATGATTCTCAAATCTAATTATCTATTCCTATTCTCTCTCCTGACCTACACTCTCAAATCTCCAATTGCCTATTGAGACAACCTGAACTCAAGATACACATCTTAAACTCAACATGTCCAAAACTGATCTCGCTTTAGCTCTCCCTAAACCCTCCCTCCCCTCTGTTCTGACTTTCCTGTGACTATAAAGGGCACCACCATTCTCCCAGTCACCCAGATTCACATTCTAGGTGCCAACAGCTCACTCTTTCTAATCCCCTACATCTAATCTGTTTTCAAGTGTTGTTGATTCTACCTTTGCCACATCT
The DNA here is from genome assembly GCA_028646575.1 of Pseudocheirus occidentalis. Lineage (NCBI taxonomy): Eukaryota > Metazoa > Chordata > Mammalia > Diprotodontia > Pseudocheiridae > Pseudocheirus > Pseudocheirus occidentalis. The sequence continues at coordinate 11,321 of JAQQSW010012808.1, forward strand.
TCCTTATATGCTCCCTTCTCCCCTCTGACACTGCCACCACACTGGTGAAGGCCTTCCTCATCTTACACCTAAACTATTATAATAAGCTTTCTGGTTGGTTTTCCCATGTCAAATCTCTCCTTACTTCAGTCCATCCTCTATTCAGCTGTCAAACTGGTCTTCCTAAAATGCAGAAATGACCACATAACCCCCTTCCTATTTAATAAACTCCGGTGACTCCCTATTACCTCCAAGATCAAATATAAAATCCTGTTTCGCTTAAAAGTCATAACCAGACGTCTTCCTAGCCCTCCCCATCTTCTTATACCTTACTTACCTTTGTGATTATGATCCAGTGATATTCACCTCTCCATCATTCCTAGCCCAAGTCACTCCATCTCCCAACTCTTTTTCCTCTGGCTACCCCCCATGCCTGGAATACTCTCCCTTCCCATCTCCACTTCCTGGATTCCTTCAAGTTTAAGCTAAAACCCTATCTTCTGAAGAAAAAAAAAACCTTATCTAGATCCCTGCTAACATTAGGGCTGCCCCTCTAAGATTATCTCAAATTTATACTGCCAATAATTCGTTTGTATATAGCTGATTGCATGTTATCTCTCCTGTTAAGATTGTGAGCTACTTGTTGGGGAAGGACTATTTTTGCCTCCCACCTTTTTTTATAAATCTGACACAAAGAAGACACTTAATAAATGCTTAATGTCTAGACAGAGTGTGTTACCTGTCTGAGACAATAACAACCGCATCCAGTTTCTGTTATATGATCTCCTCCATACTTCTGGGACCCTGAAGATTACCTTAATTACCTAAACCCTGAATCTAGTTCCACTGACTCTACATTCCTGATAGAGTAGTCATTTTAGCAGGGCGAGATTTATAACACAAATATACAGCACATTAAACCTACTCTAGACAGGTTTTTTTACTTGGCACTTTTGTAATGCCCTGTCCCTTTTCTGGAATCTTATATTGCTAAAAATTTCCATATTACCATGATTGAGAGTAGAGAGGCCCTAATCCCTGGGTACTGCAAAGAAGCTTCATTACTGAGACATGTGAGGTAGGAAATAAATCAAACATGTCTGAGTACCCACAGCTCTTACAATGTGTGGTTCTCAGTTATTAGGCTGCCAGG
>JAQQSW010012809.1:0-12452 GCA_028646575.1 Pseudocheirus occidentalis
GAAGATGGACTCCGAATGTAGTGGCTAAACTTGATATTCTTTGCCTGGTGATCTCCTTGAGCATATACCAGAAGAAAGGGTAAAAAGAAAGGTACTATCTATATGTATGTACACATACATGTATACACTGTATGTGCATGTATAGGTACACACATATGTACACATGCATGTGCATACGTATACACATATATGCATACATATATCATTTCCACAGAAATCCTATGTATACTATATGCATAAATATACACATATATGCATACATGTATGTATATGTATACATGTATGTGTACATCTATATATATAATTTCATAGAAACTGTGTATGTACATAGAGTTTTTATGAAATTATATATATGAATATTTGTATTTGTCAAGGTATTTATAGCAACTTTTTTTTATAGCAAAGAAGTAGAAATAAAGTGGGAACCCATCAATTGGGGACTGGCTGAAGAAAATTGCAGCATATGAATGCAATATGGTATTAATGTACCTCAAGAGATGGTACATGTAAGGAGTTTAGAGAAGTATGGGAAGATTTACTTGAAATAATACTGAGTGAAGTAAGGGGAGTCAGAAAAAGGTGTGCAATGACTACCACACTGTAAATGGAAAGATCATTTAGATACCCTAAGTAACTGAAAAAAAAACAGTAATCGTATTAGACAAATGCTGTAACTTGCCTCCTCCCTCCAGGCAGAAAGGTAGGGACAAATACTCAGCCAGAATAAAAATATTGCATGTATTGTCAGATGCAGTCACTGGGCATTTTACCTGATACTTGTTCATGTTATAGGAAAGGATTCAGCATTAGGAGAGTATTAATTGCTTTTTCAATGAATGACCATGATGAAAATGAAATGTATGTGTACACACACACACACACAGATATTTTAGGCAGACAGAGCAATGTGAACAAAGAAAAGGAGATCACAGGGTCTGGTGGCAGACTGGAGTCTAGTTTGTCTGGAGAATAGAGAATTTTGAAATAAGAAATATGGGATAAAATATGAAGGTAAGATAGAGCCAGATAATGAAGGCCCTACAGTATATGTGTGTCCATGTATGTATTCATAAAGTGCACACATACATATCCATTTATATTTTAAAATAGTCCATTTTGACATCTTTCATAGAGCTAGGCAAGGACCTTGCTGAGGTGCAGTGAACCTCATAGTTTCTTCTCTTGTCCAGGAGGAATAATATTATAGCTGAGGGTAAAGGGTAAGGTGAGAAGGGGGGATGTAGGAAGAGTTCCTCTTCCTTGAGTGAACTTCGAGTGAAGATGATGGTATTCTAGAAGAAAGAATGCTTCCAAAGACAAAAGTTGTGCCTGGGATTCCTAGGAAAGTGTGACTCTCACAGAAAGGAAGAGATTGAGGGTGTGAGGTGTGGGGGGGAAAGGGCATCCTGGAAGAATTCTTGAAGGCTGTCTGAAGAAATATGTCAGGTAACTTTAGAGAAGTCATTCTGGGCCCCCTTACCAGGGTCTAAAGACTGTGTATGAAAAACATTTGTGAAGTTGTTATAGTGGCCTCATGATGTCTTCCTTCCTCTTTCCTCTCTGTTCTCCGATTCTTCACTTCTTGTGGCTACCAAACAAATCTTCCTTTTACATAGAAACAGCTATATCATCATTCAAAATCTCTCTCTGCCTGTTAAAGAAAGTTTAAATTCATTTGCCTAGCATCCAGGGCTCTCTGCTATCTGACTCTATCTTATCTGTCTAGTTCTACAGTATCTCCTTCAATATTCTCTAGGCTTTAGCCAAGATGAACTCTTTCTAGTTCCTCACATGCACCCTAAGGTCTCCGTGTCTTTCTTTGTTCTTGTTGTTCTGTGTGTCTAAAGTATTCTCCCTCTTCTTTACCTGTTGAATCACTAGTGATTTTTAAACCCCAGATCACATTCTATTTCCTCTATAAAAAATTTCCCCATCTGAGAGTAAGCAATATTCCTCATAGATTAGTTTGCCAATCCCTTAATTTACTTGTCATGTAATGATGATGATGAGAATGATGGCATTTGCATTGCACTTGGAGAATTTTAAAGGATTTTTTTCCTGTGTTCTCTCATTTGATCCTTACAACAGCTCTATCTAATAAGGAAGCAGACTGAGAGGGGCTGAGTGATTTGGCCAGGGGCACAAAGCTAGAAGGTCACTGAAGCAGACTTTAAAACTCTTTCAGACTTTTCAACTCCATTGCTGTATCTCTTGCACCATCCGGACAGCTCCTTAGCTGAATGTCCCCCTACCTACCTTTACTAAAGGAAGGGTGTGTGTAGCCTAGAAAGCTAGCCCCAGAATTAGAAAGACCAGGAGTGAAGTTATCCTGCTGAAGCACCCTCTGGCTGTGTGACCCTGGGAAAGTCACTTAATTTTTCAGCAATTCAGGCAACTGTCTAAGATTATAGGCTGCAGACTGTGTCTTATAAGTAACTTAGCAGTAATTGTATCTTATACTTATTACCCTGTATCTTATGTTTATCTGTGATTATGTCAACTTCCATGAAGGCATTTGTTATATCCAGATTTTATAGATGCACAGCTTCAGTGTTTTCCATAGAGATCTTACTAAACTTGCTAAAAACTTCTAAGCCCTTGTAAAAGGTCAGGGGAGAATCTCATATTTTTTAAAAGGCATTTTCAGGAGAACAGTGCCTCCCAAGGCTTGGTTTTGAGTTATTTTCCACAGTCAGGATGAGGTGAGAGGTTGCACTTATGAAGAAGCTATGGATATGATCTGGCAACAGGAAAATAGTACAGTTCATAGCATACAGGCGCTTAGCAAATGCTTTTTGGTTGTCTCACTAATATGCAGGAATAAGAAGGCAAAGAAAGGAATTTGTATTAGAAGTATTGGCATGTAATTGAATTATTCCCCTATGATAAATATGTTGTTGGTTTTTGATCAGTAATACCACTTGTCTTTCAAGGAGTTGTGCTGTAGATTTTTTTTTAATTAAAAAGGACAGAGAGAAAAAAAGGACTCTTAATCTCATCAGCTAGGTAGATGCATTAATCAACATGGTGAATAAGATACTACAATAATAGTAAGCTAAGTAGTACAATGGAGAGATTATTGGATTTATAGTTGGGAAAATCTAAGTCTAAATTCTGCCTCAGATCCTTACTAGCTAGGAGACCCCAGCCAAGTCACTTAGTTCTCAGGCTCAGTTTCCTCACCTGTAAAACCAGGAAAAAATAACCCTCCCTCACAGGGTCACTCAAACGAGATAACATATGGAAAATGCTATGCAAACCTTAAAGTAAAATATAAATACTGGTGTTATTATTATTAATATTATTATTATAAGCAGCATATTATAGAAATTGAACATAATTGTTTTGGAGAGACACCCTCTCAAAATAATATTCTTGTTGACACTGTGGAAAGCGCACCTTCCTATGTATGTGAAATAATCCATTGAACAAGATCTAAGTCATAATTTGTGCTTCAGAGTAATATTGAAATCCTCTATATTCACTGGCCAATGAATGTTCAGGGAACCAGAAGTTCCAGGTTTAACTGGCTTATATTGGCATTAACTGCTTAGCTGAGATTTTCATCTGGTTAATATCACAATAGACCTTTGATGCACATTATTTTGCCTCATGTCAGTATCCCTTATTTGCTGATGTTATTCAGAATCCTTGTAAACCTCAAAACTGCTCATCAGTGGGGAGACGCCTAAGTGAGGTGTCCACTAGGGGACACTGTTGTTGCTTATTACACATATCCCTCTAAACTGCTGTTTTGGGAACTGACCGAGGCTGAATGCAAGGGAAGGAGTAAATGAACCGGTTTTAAAAAATATAATCCAGTGAGATTGTTTCCTAGGAAGCAGCTACCCTCCATGGGCTGATGAATGCCTAAAATGCTGCAGGTACGGCATAAGCTTCCATTATTACAAGCCTTGGTTTCTCCAAGAAATGTTGCTCTGAGGTTTGTCAGCATTTGCTGTTTCAAAGCACTGGGTTAAATTTTCAAACCATTCCCCAGGAGGTCCAGTTGTCAAACCTATTATTACTTAACAAGTTTCCCATGCACGTTCCCAGGGAGCTGCTTTAAAATGGACTCACATGTTCTCTTTTGTTGGGGGTGGGGAGAGAGAAGGGGGTCAGCTGGCTTTTGCATAAATAGAATGGATGCATGTATGTGCCCGTTGACTGATACAGCAGCTTGCAAACTTGAATGCCTGCCCTGGGTTCATTGTCCCTGGAATTACAGAAAGAAACAAAGTTGGTGGCTTGTATCAGAAACAGCAAATGTACCCTAGGTATCTGTCTTTGAGGACTTCTGCCTTGATACCCAGGTAACTTAACTTCCCCTGCTTATTCGGGTATCATTTTAGTAGAAATGGGGCACACCCTCCTTTGCAGAGATTTTCAAAGTGGGCTTGCTCAAATCTTGAAGCCTTCCATAATGGCCTTCCCCTGTTCCCATGTAACGACTTCCCTCTAAGATTTACCCTGAATATTATCTTGCAAGTACCTGTATGTTTGTATGTTATCTTAACCATTAGAATAGGAGCTCTTTGAAGGTAAGGACCATGTTTTGGTGTTTCTTTTTGTTCCTAGAAGTTAACACAGTGCCTAACACATGAATGCTTGCTAATTGCTTTTCCTGCTATTTTCTTCTTGCTAAATAAAGAACAGAAGCAATTGTGAGTCTAAATTCTTGTAATGTGCCCATGAATGGTCAACCCATCAATGCTCTTTTTAATATTGATATCAGTAATAGCTAGAGTTTGTAGAATGCTTTAAGGTGTTCAGAGTACTTCACAAATAATAATACTAAATAGCCAGCATTTATATTGCACTTTAAGGCTTGCAAAGTACTTTACAGATATCTCATTTTGTTCTCATAACAACCCTGGGTATCATACTGATACCAGGCCTCACCCTTAGCCATTATGCCAACCAACTGACTTCATATAATTTGCAGGAGCTCCCTGAAAGAAATATTAGTAGCGAGAAAGGAAGGAGGTAGATAAATAGTCCTGTAAGTTTGGGACAGATAATTACGGATGAATGGTAAAGCTCTGAAACAAACCAATTATGCAATGCAATTATCCAAAATAATGCCTATAAGCTAAAAATTAGCTCGAGGTAATCCACAAAATGGACACATGTTTTTAACAGTTCTCAGTCTTACTGAATCTTTCTGGGGTGCTTCCTGGAGCTCAGCAGTTATTCTAAGGCTGGAACCTCTTGAACATTGGGGATTTGGCATTACTAGGTGATGGAGGTTAATCTATAATTCAGTCTCATCAGGAAGCATGGATATACCTGCTTTCTCCTAGGGGGAAAAAGGCCCAGTGAGGATCATTTCACTTGTTTAGTGATGGAGTAAGGTGGAGATCATCATCCAGGGACTGATTTAACCATATGAAAAATAAACCAACAAAATCAAAGGGCAATTCTACACTGAAATAGATGAGAAAAAAAATCTTGAAACATGTATATATATATTTACACACATATACACATGTGTGTACACATACACATGTAAAATATAATATATGCATCTATATATTTGCATTTATTATATATTAAGATATACATGTGTATATGTGTATGTGTGTATATATATTTGTACATATACATATTCATATATATACATATTTGTTTATCTATATATGGAGAAAGAGAGAGACAGAGAATTTCAAAGGTTCCTCTTCTACTTCCTCTCTGCTAATTTAGTTTCTTTAGTGACTGACTGGCTATTGTGATTTTCACCTCTGTTCCAGTGTGTACTTAAAGTGAGAACACATAAACACCATAGGGATTCAAGGGCAAATTAAATTTTCATCAATTGTCTTCCTTATTTCCCGTGTGCTTTTAATATTCTTTTAAACACCAGCAATAGCAGCATTTAATAAATTAAAAAAATCTTGAATTAATGCATATTATGTATAAGGCAGTGGTCTAGGCTCCCTAAGAGACACAAAAAGGTCCCTTTAAGTCCCTGCCTTCAGATAGCTTGCAGTTTAGTTTTGAAGTTGTTATAGGTATATAAAAGTTAGATAACAATGAACCTGGTACAAATAGGAGCAGAATGAGTTGGTAATCTCAGTTAAAGAAAGAGGGAGTGCAAGAGGTCAGGGAGACTTTTGTGGGGGGTAGGATTGTGCTGAACCTCAAAGGAGAGGTTACACCAGTGTGGAAGAGAAGAGGGAAGGCTATAAGCATTTTTGTAGCACCTACTATGTGCCAGGACCCATGCTAAGCCCTTTACAGGTATCTCTTTTGAGTAAAAAAGCATGAGCAAAAGCACAGAAGGAGAACTGGATTGGGTGGGTTGGAAGTATAGTATCATTTACTGTTGGGAAATGACTTTCTTTTTACTTATAAGGATAATGTACCAACCAAATAACTTTCCTCATTTATACATAAATTCACAAATCTAATGGAAAAGTCAACATCTTGCTCTTCTAATAAGAGAAACTAGCCAGGCAAACTCCAGATTAGCTTAAAAAAAAACCTTTGAACTCTAGTTCTGCCAATAAATTAATTGTTTCTAATGTATCTGATTTTATAAAGTCCTTATCTCAAGAATAACAGAAGCATTTCTACTTTGAGTTGTTTTCTATGGCGATTATAAATAGCTACCTCTTCATCAGTTGGAGACTGATAATTCACTTTATTTGTATGGTCTAAACCTGTCTCTTTTACTACATATCTGAAGCCCCTTTGCTGTTGGCAGCACCACCAGAGGGAGTGAAGGAAAGGTCCAAGAAAATGAAAAAAAAGGGATATATTACCATGCTAATATTTTAGGGATTTGGACGGTGTTGTTGGGGAGGAGAAATCATCTTAGAATTCAATTGCATCCAGACAGTTCTAAGGTGACCCTGACCTGGATCACATGAAATGATTAAAATAAGTGAGTAAATAAATAACAAATTATGACCCTGAGCAGAGAAGACCATGCAACATAAGATATTTTGTGCTTTTTTTTTTTTAAGGAATCAGCATTTAATCCTGGTTAGGAAAAGCAGAGATGAGTACATAGAGGGGTGGATGAATACAGTGGTATCACCCTAATTTCTAATGAGCCACTTAGGGTATAATTTATGAGTATTCCAGAGACGACTGAATTGGGTCTGACCTCCTGCTTTCGTTTTTGGCTCTGATTTTACAGGCTAATTTCCAAAAGCACCAGCTTCCACCTTACAGGCCTCCTTGGTTAATGGAGTTGAAAGGTTCTCAAAGTCAATGAAGGATATTGTATTAAGTGGGGTTTAAGACAAAAGTAAATAGTCATTAAACATCTGACAGGAACAATTAATTTTGACTAGATGGTGGGGCTAAGGATATGGTAACAGGGCAAAATATTTAATTATGATTTCTGTTAATGTAATACTTTAGTATATTATGAGAATTATACGAGGAGGTGATAGTTCAGCTAGCCTCTGCCCTCTTCAGGTATACATGGGGACAAAGAGGCTGGAGACCATCCCAAGAAGGTCAGCCAGCATGGGTGAGAGCCTTTATTTAGTTCATGCCAAATAAGGCTTAGTAGGAAAAAGTGGGAATATTTGTCTGGAGAATGCTAATGCTAATAATAGCTAGTATTTACGTTGGATTAAAAATTATAAAGTGCTTTACCCATATTATCACACTTGACTCTTATAATCACTCTTTGAGATAAGTGCTAGTATCATGCCCATTTTAGAGATAAGCCAAGTAATGCTAAGTGTTATTAAATAACTTGCCCATGGTAACATAGCTAAGTAGTATGCGATGTAGGATTTGACTTACATCTTCTTGATTTTAAGATGAACACTCTTCATCTTAGTAAAGCTACAATGGCTCTCTTAAAGTATTTGAAGAAACCTTTCCCTAGAAGAAAGATTAGACTTGTTCTGCTTGACTCCTGAGGCCATGAATTGGGGTAGTAGGCAGGAGTTATGAAGAGGCAGATTGATATTTCCAAAATTCCTTAACAATTAGAGCCGCCCAAAAAGGAAATGGGTTGGTTGCCTTGGACGACAGGGGATTCTCTCTAACTAGGGATCTTTAGCAAAAGCTGGATCCATTTATTTGTTGGGTATGTTAGATAGGAGTTTTGTTAAGATACTGGGTCGACAATACAATGCCTAATGTCCCCTCCAGTATTTTTTTATATACAGCTCAGTCCTAGGGTGAAAGGATCATAGATTTATTCCCAAAGACCTTAGACGTTCTCTAGTCTAACCCCCTGGTTTTATAAATGAGGACACCAAAGCCTAACTTGTCCAGGATCACAGAAGTTGTAAGTGACATAGGCTTTGAACTGAGGTCCTTTGATTCTAAAGTCACTGCTTTATTATTATACTCATCTGCTTCCAACTCCAGAATTCAGTGGTTTGAATATATATCCCAAGACGAAACATGGTTACTGTTTAACCCTGGCATTATTATTAATAAAAAGTTGGTGATTATTTTTTAAAATGTTAAATTCTGCAACGATTTGTATAGATGGTATATGGGATGTGGATCAGTAGTTCCTGCATATTTTTCTTTATAAAGGAAAAAGGTAGAGCTCAAGTTAATTTGGTGTGATCTGTTTACTGGCTTCTTAAGAGCAGACTTGCTGGAGAAGATTGAAGGTTGGGGAAGACAGGGTTACCTCTGGGATTTTATTGTCTCACCTGCCCTGTGTAGATAGCCATTGCACTGTAACCAGGGAAACACCACTCTATTTTCCTTTGACTCCAAGCATGTCAAGCCTTATACTTTGGGGCCAAGCACTTACAGTTTTAGGTTATGTTTCCTAAGCTGGACCCTTCACAATTATGTATCTATAGATAGATAGAGATATCTATGTATAAGGATTTTTTCTTTTTCTGAATACACACAAGGAATGAATTGATAAAATAATTAAAGGACCTTATAAAGAATATCAGACCTTTAGATGCTAAGAATTATATAGGTGCCAACTAGCAAGTTGGCAAATTTTCCACCAGTGAATGTTAGAAGGCAGTGAGAGATGTATTCTCTATTAAGGAACAAATTAAGATAATTTATTAGGACTTTGAGATGCATGCTGTAGGTCAGGTATGTTTGAGCAAAATATTAGTTGGGAGTTTCCTTGTCTCTAAATAATAGCACTATCATAAGAACATAGATTCAGAACTAGAAAGAAGTCTATATATCATCAGATCTAATACTTTCAGTTATAGGTGAGGAAACTGAGGCTGAGAGGCTAAATTATGTACAATGTTACACAAGCCCAGTCAGAGTTAGGATTCAAAGCCAGATCAATTGATGTGAAATCCACCATTTTTTTTTCACTGTGCCATGGTGCCTCCCTGTTCAAAATGCCCAAGGAGAAGTAAAGGAATGTTTTCTTTCATTTAGGTAATGGTTTAAGTGGCAGAAGAAAGGGCTGTGTACCAAAGAAATCTGGTACAGCAGAAAGAAATCTGCTGTTTCCTGTATACAGCACTTCATTTCCCATCTTAATACCTTTGCATTGACTATTCCCCTTGCCTGGAATGCTCTCCCTCCCAACTTCTGACCTTTAGAATCTCTGGCTTCCATTAAGACTCAACTCAAATGCTATGTCTTCTAGGAGGGAGAAGGGGAAGAGAATTGACATTTATGTAGTTCTTACTACGTGTCAGGCACTGTGCTAATATGTTTGTTTTTTGTGAATATTTCATTTGATCCTTACAATAACCCTGGTGGGTAAGTGCTGTTGTTATCTCTATATTGCAGTTGAGTAAACTGAGGCAGACAGAGGTTAAGTGGTTTGACAGAATTACAAAATAAGTGTCTGAGATTGGATTTGAACTCAGGTTTCCCTGATTCCAGGTTCAGCATTCTATCTACTATGCCACCTAGCTACCCATGCTGAACCCTTCAAATCAGACCTTCAGAGATTTTGCCCTGGAAAAGCTAAGCTACTGAGGTTTAAGATCTGTGCAAAGCATTGTGATGTGAGATATACTAAGCTGATAAAAGGCACAGTCCTTGTCCTCAAATAACTATGATATGTCATAATATATGTGAGAAAAACATATGAGAAGCTTGAGGAAAGTTCTACATGAAGTCCAAGAAGAGAAATGTTGTTACACACTTTAGAAATCAGAGAAGTCTTCTGGAAGAGTTGACATCCGAGTTTGGTTTTAAAGGACAGGTAGGAATTTGAAAGGGTATGGAAAAGTAGGTCCTTTAGACAGAAAAAAGAGCAAAAACAAAAGCAAAAGGTAGGAAAGGAAGGGTAAGTACAGCAGATGGCCAATAGTGAAGTTTGATGGAAATGTAGAGTGTGGAGAGAGGAATAGTTTATTGTGGGGAGGTACCAGATTATAGAAGCCTGGATAAAATTGGAATTCTAGCCAGTAGGCATAGTGGGCAATTAAAGGGTTTTGGAGTGAGTAGAATAGCCTGACCAGATCTCTACACAAGGAAAATCTGGAATCAACCTGAAGGATGTTTTGGAGGGGCACAAATGCATAATGGAAAATGAATTGATTGGATTCAGAGGATCTGAGTTTATATCTTTCCTCTTCTACTTGATGCCTTTGTGATCTTCTGCAAGTCACTTAACTAAAGCTGATAACATGTGTAAAGAGCTTCGCAAACTTAAGTGTTTATAAATGTAAACTGTCCTCCTCCTCCTCTTCTTCCTCCTCTCCATCAGTAGCCATTCTTGACTCAGTTTCTTCATCTGTAAAATAAGGGGGTTTATTTAGATGGGTGATGAAGTACTGTATTGCTCTAAATTACAATCCTGTGACCTGATAAGAAGCATTTGCCTCTGGACAGATGGTAATGAGCACTTTTACTGTGGTTACAACTATGGTAATGGGAGAAGGCTGATAAATATGATAAATATAGGGGATGGAATTGACAACACTTAGTAGTTGATTGGATATGAGAAGCAAAAGAGGAGGAAATTTAAATAAAAATATCAAGGCTTCAGGTAAAAGGGAAAGGGTGAATGATAGTAATGATGGGAATAGAGTAGGCAGAAGGACGAATGGGTTTTCCTACAGTGATAAGTTGAATTTGGGCAAGGTGAGTTTGAAGTTCAGGTGGGACATCCAGAAGGGGACCCTGTAGGCAGTTGGAAATGTGGGTGTAGGGTAATAGATGTCAGTTCCTTTTTGCCCATGGAACAATATTCTTTGCCATGAGGAATTGTGGAACACTGGATGCTTAAATTGGCAATACTCTGGAAGCCTCAGGAGACTCACTTTCTTGCAGTTTTCCTTCAATAAGAATAACCAGCTTTGTTGAAAGATCTTTTCAGATTCAAAGTTTGATATATTTAGAGATTAGTGAACATCGGTAGCAATGAAATCACCTTATCCCAATCCCTAGCCCCGGAGTAGCATAACAATCCAAAATTTCATGACAGGTCTCATGAAATTGATGACATTCATTTGAGAATTACTATTTCTCTAATACAGGTCTGATTCATCAGCTTCTTTTTTCTTATGAATTTTTCTTTTAAAGAACGAAAAATGTGTGATATATTTGTTTATTTCCATTCACGCTTTGTTGTTGTTGTTCAGTCATGTCCAAATCTTTGTGACCCCATGGACTACCAGTATTCATGGGGTTCTCTTGGCAAAAATCCTAGAGTGGTTTGTCATTTCCTTCTCCAGGGGATTAAAGCAAACAGAGATTAAGTGACTTGCCTAGAATCACACAGTTAGTAAGTGTCTGAGGCCAAATTTGAGCTTAGTTCTTCCTGACTCCAGCCCCAGCGCTCTATTCACTGGGCCACCTGTTTTACCTTCCCATTCATGCTAGAGCAGAGAATTATTAGAAATCCAATAACCTGCCCCCCTACCCCCGGAAACATTCACTGTATTATATAGAGCAACCGTGGTCAAAGTTAGTTGGAGAACATTGAAATTGGAGAAAGGAACAGTGGCAAATTAATTATCAGATACTTATTTAGTAGGTGAAATGTGCTGGTTTGGACTGCTTTCTTTGAAAAAAGTTCTTAAATGGGATAAGAGAACATCTTTCAAATAGCACCCACATTTCTTCCTACTTTTTTTCTTTGTTTAAAACAACATTGTTGATTCATCCTATATGTGTGTGTGTGTGTATGTATATATATATATATATAATCCAGTTTCTAGACTGGTCCATGTGGCACCAAGCTTAAAGAAGTGACTGGGTCACTAGTGCAGATTGGCTTAAATTGAAAGGTGCTTCACAGAGTGAGCTTTTGATGGTAATCACAAAAACACCCCTATTTTTGAAAGCCTAAAGCATTATATAATCATCAGTTATCTTTCTTATCTGCAAAAAGAAATTCAAATATTTTGGTGCAATTTAAGTTGTTCCTAACAAGAACATGCTTGCATATATTTAAACACACCTACAGATGAGATCTTTCCCATACAAAGGGTCGGGTGAAGGAGGAATCCAACTAAGAAATTAATTTTGTATGTGCATGTCTACCAGGCTATGCATCTCACTACAAGATGGGGAGAAAAATA